>JAODGC010000005.1:2875911-2892508 GCA_027574925.1 Ecitoglossa quadriceps
TTATCTGTGCTTATTACTTAGTTTGCTTTTCGCAATGTAATTTAGTAAAATTCAGTTTATTTGTCTAAATATTCATTCGTAGATCCTTTTTGGTACATTGTTTTGGACTACAAGCTGTTGTAATTCAATTTTCAGTCTGAACTCACAAATTTGTTTCTATACTACATTTGTGAGCTATGCTAATTTTTCCGTTTCTTTTATTAGGCTTTGTTTAAGTCACTAAATAATAACCTCATTCATGTTTCTAGTTTGGAATCTTAATTTTCTTCTCAAAATATTTTCTTTTCTTACATGAGCCACAGCTGATGCCTTACTTACATCGCGTCCAACTTCTGCCACTCAAGAGGCACGAAGGAAATCTGATTCTCCAACCATTTAATTGTTAAATTTGATGTTTATTTGTTCTAAGCAAACTGGTTATAAGCCTCTACGTTTGTGTTCCACTTTTCAAAGCTTCCTTCGCTTGCTACGTTCATTTGTTTATTCGTTCTCCACGTTTTTGTTAGTATAAACGCATTTTTGTTGCCTTTGAATAAACTTTATTATTCTATACAGCGCGGGTTTTTGTTTTGTTTATGCCATTACACAATGGTATTGATTGAAAATTGATATATGCTGTAATTAAAGACCGCAGAAAATAACCTCGAGTTAACATCAAACCATCAAGCTGTTAAATACTTGCTTGATACCACTTTCAAATTCTATTCGAAATCGATTTACTAATAATCACTGCGAAAGAAAGTCGCAGGTCATGCTACCATCGCAATAGCAACCTGTGTTGGCATCCACGTGATGCTCGCAGGTTTTCACAGGCGAGGAAATGGAGCAAGCGCACTTGCAGATCTGTGCAGGTGCACCAATAACAACTACGTAAGTGTCTCGTTGGGTCTCACTGCTGCAAAGCGTGTAGTAATTCCGCATTCATTATAGGAATTAATGCGATACCTGCGAGACGCGACGGAGACACCGACCATTCAAGCGATCGAACCATCGATCGAGGTTGCAGCCGTGTTGGCACGAAATCGTGCGCCGCACTGCGGTTTGTCATGTGCATGCTGCGGCATCGCGGAATAAAAGCTTGCCGTGCCCACGTTGGAAATCAGGCTTCCATCTGAAAGCATTGCGTACGTTGCGGTATCTCGCAAATGACGAGCTTGCATGTTGAAGGCCTAAAGTGGGGTGAGGCCGGGTATCTGGGTCTCCAGGCACATCGTCGTTACGAGCGTCTTGAAGGCTTGGACTTTTTCTCAGTGCATACAGATGCTGCGATGATCACCTTGCAAAGTAACGCATTAGCATGATTAGGTAGATGTTAAAATAATGGGACTGTGGTCTCTGAGTTGTTATTAGGAGTGTTTTCTTGTTCTGTGGTTTCAACGACATTAAATGGTTTGGAATAATTGAAGAAAAAGAAAGTGGGTTCCACTGCCATGAATTCAGAATGAGATTACCCGAAGGGCATTTTCTTTTCCTTGAAGTAATGTAAAGCTTGCACATTTGACATACATTCGGAAGAAATTGGTTATTTATGATATTTTTTGGCGATGATAAATTATCCGTCTTTGACTTTAAATTTAACAGTGAATTGAACAACATTAATTTATTAGAGGAAATCATATTATTTTTTCAAACCATAACCTGCTGTTTCTTCAACACATTCTTTCATACTGAACGTATCATCTCCATTTAAGCATGAAAATATGGCAAATCCAGACTGGTATTGTTCACATTTCTAAACGCAACCAGTAATATTAGCAACATGTTATTTAATTTGAACTCGGCACATTGTTTAGATTTCGATCGAGCAAGCTTGGCAACTAGAATCGGGTGTTTGAAGTTTTTTCGGCCTAAGTTATGTATTGAAGTTGAACCCGAAGATTAATACCGTTAATATCGTCAATTATCTATTGCCATTGAGCGAATGTGAACAAGAATTCTTGTGCTTAGTTAACAATATGATTATGGTAGCGACGTAGGAAATTAATTTGCCACTGCTGAGAATTGCTAATTGTTGCAGCCCGTTGGAGGAGCAAAGTTTCTTGGATATAAAGCATTAGTTTACATGTTGTGACAATGGTAAAGTTGGCGTACGTTTCGCAGGAGAGGTTGGCTAAATTTGAGTTTCATTGATATTGACGAATCACCTGGAATAGTAGGTTTAGGGTTATAAATTAAAAATGACCAAGGACCAAGAAGTTTTAATAGTAGTGAAAACCATAATATGCAACCAGAATGGAAGTTTTTACAGGGTTTTGAAGTTTAGTTAAGGATTCAAAGATGAGAATTGCTAAGGTTGTTCAATTTAGTTTTTAAATAATAAAATATTTATTAGACAATTATCTAACTTGTTTACAACTTCTTACTCATTCGATTTTACGCTATAAACAACAAAATCTAATTGGTTTCTCATAGGATATCTCGGAAAGGTGTCTATCTCTTGTAGGCACACTTTGTTGAATTATAATTATGTACAAACCAATTTTATATGCAATCACACATTTTCCCAGTATGTCGATGCACTTATGGAATTCGTATTGAACATCTTCTCGTCTTTATTGTTGCTACAAGTCTAACGATCAGCTTATATAACAACCAATTATTATGCACTGCATGACGCACGCTTCGCTATTCTTTGCAGTGAGGAGCCTATTGACAAGTCTAACAACTTCAATCACACCACCTTATTGTGCTTTGTTGCTTTATAAACAATTGACATTTAAATTGAATTAGCTAAAATTCCAATTTATGTTTATCGTTGCTAGATTCGATATTTGATGTGTTTCGATTTGATGAACCAGGAATTCATCCACGCGTGTGACTCTTCTCCTCATTACATCCCAGCATCAAGTAATTACTTTTCGTATAGCTGCGTTAATTTCTAAGATCCTTGCACTCGCCAACACATCAGACATTCATGCAGCAGACGGTTCGTTGATGAGCTGCAAAGCGTCATCAAGCATCCGCACATCAGCACGACTTGTGGCGACTGTGAGGTTGTAATATTTTCTTACACATTTTCCCACATTCACTTGCTGCACTCACATTAAAGTACGTTTGAGATGAGCTAATAATTAGCGATTGTAGAAAACATGATAATGTTAATGTTTATTTATTATTCATGTTTACATAATTCGCCCAGATGTTCTATTGGCATGTGAGTATGATGCTCATATTAGTCTAGTATTTTTTTACCTAGAATTTGATCACGTTTTACGTGAATGTGGGAATTTCGTGTCCGCATTACGTGTATGCGAACACGCAACCTGGTACAAATGCTAGTATCTTATATTAATATGGAGCGAAGAAGTAGATCTTGATGTTGTATATTGTGTATTTGGTAAATTATTTTTAATGTGAGTACTTTATTGTTGTGTTTGAAAGTAGGCTTAACTAATGGCGATTTCCACACCCTGCTTTCACTAAAATAGTAAATTCACTGCGTTTGTATCTATCCTGCTTAAGTTAAGGGGCTTTCGGGAGCTTGTGGAGTTGCGTAAGGCTACGAGAAATTTCAACCCTAATGGCCCTGACATAAAGCGAAAAGTAACAAATTCAAGTGTTTTGCGTTAGAGGTTATTATAATGAACGGAAAGGCTTTAAGAGCGACGATTTAAAGCTTTCGAAGGGGCATTCAACGCGAGTTGCGTCAGCGTTTCATGTCGCTGAAAGAAAATATATTCGGGTCGTTGAAAACAACTCGGGGACGAAAGGACGCTTTTCGTTTATGGCTAAACTAAAAGTTGTGCTAGGTGAATGCATTCAGTGTGATCAGTTTTACGGTGGAAAACTGAAGATTTTACAGTGTTGTAGAATGTAAATGTGGGATGTTGTAGAAGAAAACTTTGTTCCAAACAAAGTTAAAACTTAATCAGAAGCAATTATTTTAAGTGATTCTCTAGCCAATATTTGATTACTTAGAATAGAAAATTCAATCTTACTAAGTTTGCTACTTTGTTTCTTACTTACATCATTCTCGCCTTTTGCAGATATTGCTCGAATCAAGGCCTATTTCATAAATCGCAACAAAGTATCAACGACACTGTAAGTACTCTACATCCAGCCTGAAGTAAAATCAAAATATATTATCCCCAAGTTTAATTTATACAACTCTCGGTAAACATTTCAAAGCTGTGCTGCTGTACGTCATAATTGAAACTCATCACTCTGTAGCAATTGCGTTTGACATTTCTGTGCTTGCAACTCTTCAGCCGACTGATTAATCCTGATGGACTGATAGAGCGCAGTAGTTACAATAAGTATTAATGTAAACGCAAACTTCCCGTCGCTCGTGTTGTAAAATGAAAGCTATTTAACGCTTAACAGTTTTACAATTGGTGCGAATTGGTGTTGAAGCGTGTTGATTATGGTGAATCGCATGTTTTTATGCTGCTACGACTTGGTATTACAGCTATTAAGTCGTTATTGCATTGAAATATTTAATTTATTATACTTGTGACATTGTGGTTTGTGGTCATCCAGCTGCAGCAGTTACTTGTGGTTGTTTTATTTGGTATTTTGATGCATTCTTTGTTTGCGTCCGGCTTTCAAGAAAGTAGAAAACGACTTGATTATTGTTGTTGCAGTTGAGTATTAGAGGAGGTGGTTTTGTTGGAAAAAATGTGATGATATTTTGGATAGTTTGTGATATAATTACATAGACTTGTAATAAGTCCACTTGTTAAAATAGTTTTATTTTTGCTCATAGTTATTTGGCACTAGAGCTAATTGGAAATCTTTCTGATATATTTTATTTATAGTCAAATATTTCGATATAAGATTACTGATTTAATACCGAGAACTTAACACTAGACTCAATTCTTACGGCAACACTTTCAAACTAAGCTTAAAGTTATGCCAAGGTGACAAATTCGTCCTTTCGAGAAACTTCTTTCATTGTAAAACTTCCAACTTTCTTTCTCTTTTCAATTCCATCTTGGAAGGTTTTCCAAGAAAACTGATTAGTCAATTCTGATATTTATAATCTAGATTCTACATTAATTCGTAATTACTACTTGGACACGCTTAATAAAATCCTTTAGTTTTTGTTTCTGTCACCCTTAGCTCTGAAATCATCTCTAAACTGACAACTCTGATTCATTTCAAGTGGTGACAAATTAGTTCCTATCCAAAACCTGCTCTTACGCCAGAATATCGCAATTTCTAACATTTGTCTTATTTCTACGCATTTATTCACTATACTTCTTTATTTAAATATTACATGTAAATCTCTCCAATAAATATGTATCCTAAATCACCTCGTAATAAATTGTAGCATTTGAATGTATGTGAAATTTATTAGATGTGTACTGCTTCGCCATTCGATGCATACATCTACTAAGTATTAATCTTTCAAGTCGTGTACTTTTACTCGCACTTCGCGGGCGTAATAAACAAGCAAGCACGTCGGGCAATTTCTTAGGAACGACGAAGGCGCGGTTGATGCATTTTTATCAACGTCGATTTTTACGGGGCACCGCGACTGATGCAGATGCACTCACTGGTGTCATGCCAATCGAAAGGGCATACGAGTGCCGCCGCCAACTCGTACGCGGGGAATTTACAAATAAGGAAGATATAAAGTTTGTATGAGCTTTTCAGCATTGCGTATGTTGTATCTGAGGATCAGATGGGAATGGCCGTTTATACTGGCTATTTTTACTTTGTGTTTATGCGAGTTTCTTAGCAAGTTATGCTTTTAAAGATCTAATTGAGAAAATTTTCATCTTATGATATATTCCTAGTAAAAGGTTGCAGTAAGTAGATAATTTCTTTGAAATTCTCTAAATTTATAATGCTTTGGACGATAATACAAGTGTGATACATGCAATTGTATCAAATGATTAGATATATTTGGAAGGATATTATAATTGTTAATATAGTAAAACTTTGATATAGAAAAGAAATCTGAATTAAACATCATAATATGGTGAATAAACTATTAGACTGATTTAATGTCTAACGCTTTACTTGCTCTTTTAATGCAAAATTTACTATTTCTTGTTTCAGGTTTGAAATAACACTTTGTATAGTAAATTACAATATAAATCTGTGACATAGCTATGAAATAGCTCGCTCATTTGGCCGAACCCAGATGCTGTTTTCGAATGATTCTGCCCACCAGCCACATCTATTAATCGATGCCGACCAAAAGTATTCATCACGTTTATATTGTGATATTGAGAAGTCTAGACTCAGAGATATGCAGACAAGTGTTGTACCTTGATAGATGTTCATGATTTAATGCAGAGAAAGTGATAATGCGACTATATCCTACTTTCAGTGAATGGTCCTAATCTAATAAATTGATAAATTAATAATTATGTTGATGTCACATACTTTAAACTGTATTGGGGGCAAACGGCATGAAAGTTTCTTCATTGCAGATTTATGGGCTTGTGTTGTTTTCATCTTAGTACTGCACTTTTTGAGCTAGATATTGCTTTAATAAACAAATAATAATCGAGAGTGGTACTGACTCACATCAATGATTAGGATGCACTTCACTTTGCAAGGATTTGATTCGGAGAAATTGGATTGTTGCTGGTGTTTGGCACTGAATTACAGATTTAGGGGGGAATTATCCAAGCTGATGAAGAAATAATTTGGTCATTTTGAATTGAGCTTCATTTATTATCAAAGATGTAGTTAAATTATTGAAGTTTTTGTTGGTAAGCTACATGCCTGACTAAATACACCGCTGTGACAATGCATCTAATCGATTTCAATGCCACATTAAAATCACTTTACAATGAATGTCGTACGAAAATCATCTTTAATCAGATTGTGTTGCTGTTGGATTGACGACATACTTTCAGATGTGCGAAGAGTCGGCTTTAAGCGGATGTAACTTCTTCCGACTCGTAAAAATACGCATAATAGTAAATGTAAAGTGACCTGGTTATGGAATTTAAATATTTACAAAATTAACTAGGCTAGTGTTTAATGTGGATTTATAATTTATGTACTTTGCGCGTACTGAATAGATTGATTTATGATTTCTAGTGTAATATTTTGTTTGATTTTATTTACAAAGTGTGAAAATATCAAGTGCAATTTACGACGTCAATATAGAAAATGTTACAATGTTTAAATAGCGTGCGAATGACTGCTTATTATGATTGTATCGGAAAATATTACACGTTTACAATTAAAGTTTACAATTAACTATGCAACAGTTTTAAATCATACTCGACATACCGCAGTGGATGTTATCTGATCAAAGTATGTGAGTAGAATGTTCACCTGTTAGTGAACAAGTAATCCCCGGTGTGCTTTATATGTAGTGTTGTTCAATGCTCGTAATTTCATTGTACTTAGTTTTGAATTTGTTGGGATTGTTTTTGAATGCAGCTTGAAACAAACCATATGAATTCAGGCAAAGACTAATTAGATTTTGTGTTGCGTACATTGACGATGGATGACAAAGGAGAACTAGCAATTATTTTGCGAAAAAAAAAAAAAGGAAAGTAAGTTAAAATTGTTGTTGAATTTGATAACTTTCAATGTTTAGCACAACGGCGTATATGGTATTGGTGGATACGCAATAAGAATAAATTGAAGTGGTGGAGTTTAGACATAAGCGAAATGGAATGGACTAGGTTTTTGTTTTTCAATTTGAGATCAGAGGTAGAGACTAAAGCATCAGTTTCGATAGTAATAAATAGATTGGCGGTTTGACAGGTTTGGAGTGGTAATTTTCAGGGAGTAAATAGAAGATCGCTCTAGGGTGAGTATAATGAAAATATTGCGTGATTGGGAATGGTTAGGAAAATAGGTTAATTGGGTATGTCTGAATTTATGTTTTACGTGGATATTATTATGTTAAAATGTGGTAGCAGCATGTAGGAGTGACGGTAATTGGAAAATTACAATGTGTCGGTTTATTCATTGAATAATTTTGGATCTGAAACATTTCCAATTTATTATACTTTAATGTTTATACATATACATAGTATTTATTACAAATTTTAGTGAAAATTATTATATGGTAGAACATAAAACTAGATACGTTTTTAATATTAAAAATATAGTTTCATCTTGTATTTGTTTTATTTCCTAGCATGCCACAGAAAATGTAGATTAACCGAAAATTCACTTAAAACTTGAAAGCTGTCCCAACGAATTTGTATTTGATACTTAAGAACTTTTAAACAGAAACCTAAATATCACACTTTATCAACTATTGATTACCTTCTATCTTGTGTGTATGCTTTAATGTTTATTCAACGAATCAAAATTCCCATGATTCACCTAATTATCACTTGCTGTGATTCATTACCATCATGTTATAATGTTGGTAAACGCCAGTAATATCAAATAATCTAAAATTACGATCACCCAGTCGTTAGCAATGATTTGTTGCTATCAGCAATGCCAGTCTGTTCAACCAGCCAACAGTTTGAAATTGAAATGCAATGTTTGAAATTTGTTGAAGGGCATCTGCTGTTCTACATTTCTAAACAATTCCACCATTATTCTAATAACAACAAATAGCCTCACTCATAGTTGAACGGACTTGCAAAACAGAAAAATGCAACACGTAAAATAATAATTTATCATTCATTTGTTATGCTCCTCGTAAAATTACAATGACAAAATTACAGTCATATTAATAGCGAATTGTAAATTACAAGATCTACGAGTATATTGCATGTTTAGTCAGTCTAATGTGTGAACTGATCTGAAATGGCTTATTCATAGGTAATAAATCTTATTGCATTGTAAATTCCTTGGAGAGTACTGGAATTTACTGATTATATTATTTAAGCTAATCTCGCAAATGGTGTTGCAAACATGCTCAGATGAATGAACATTTTTATTGCTTTTACAACTAATTTATGAGATTAATTATTTTCTCCATACGCTTGCATACGTTTATTGTGAGATACCGTAAGGCATGCCAACCTTGACAATTCGCAAAGCTTGGCCCCGACTTACCTCAATGCATAATTCAATTTCCATCACATGCGATTGGATATTCTAGATTTGCTTTGATCGTATAACAACCTGCATGTGCACATTGTGAACCATTGACGGAACGGTGGTGTTTTATGACATAACTGAATCTTAGCATGTGCTTCAATTAGTGGATTTAGTTGACTTTAAGACAGTTGCTTAGTTTAGTTTTTGGGATATTTAAAATGATGTCACATAAAATTGGGGAGATGCCAAGGGTCAATTCAATTTGCATACCAGCGCTTTAAGATTACCAATAGGATAGGAATTACGACAGAATTTAAGCTGATCGTAAGGCAGTTATTCTTAAATCATCTAATGCAATCCATACTTAGTCACTAGGTGAAATGATAAAAAACTCGTACCGTTAATTCAAAACTCAATACCAACCGCAGTCGACAAATCAATACACTTATGTTTAACGTAAATGCCACCAATAGAAGCAATAGCAAACGAAGGCTGGTTGGTTACGATGAACGAACTTGAACTCACTGCGGATTATTTAGATTTTCCAATTTAACTTAATGCGGGCAATAACCTGCTGTTGTTTGGCAATTGCAGAAATGTAAAAATTGTGTTCTTATTAGATTATGAGTTGGAAGAGTCGTCAAACTGTTTTATAGCCTTTATAGTATCCTCGTAAATTAAATGTTGGCGGTTAAGGAGCGAAACTATTTGTTGGAGATTTAAGTGAAACACCGCCAACGCATGTGACAGAAACGCCAACGGCTTTTAAGGCCAATGGCAAGTTTATTCACGGTTTCACCACTGATACTATGTTGCAATCATCTCTTCTAGAAATATGGTGGAATTATGGCTTACTTACTACAATTGAAATTTGTTGGTTTCTATTTATGTAAATATTTCTGTGTAGTGTTAGCAATTAAATTACTACTCCCCAGTAAAAAAATATTGTTAATCCTTGAGGCGTAACTATATTTCTTTTGAGGTTTTCAGACTTTGATTCTGGTCTTATATTTACCATCATCACGGTTTGTTGCGTTCCGTTGCACCTCTCCGAGCACTTACTAAATTTTGTTGAAGTTCACTGAGCACACCAACGTTGTTCAGCAATCTAGCTACAATGTATAGAATCCGAAGCAATTAAAAAGTTCAGTTGCCCCATCGCGCAGTGTGTGTAAATATTTAGCAACCCATAATATACTTTGAAATGGCGCGATACTTTCGTTTATTTCCTGAGAGCTAATAACACTGTTGTTTCGTTTCAGAAGTGACATACGCATATCACCAATCCAGTGGACAACACATCATCCAATTAAAACCTAATTAAACAACATTCATCTGCATTACATGTGATTTAAAGTCAGCAATGACACACCATGTGAGTTTGTGCGCGAAGCTTGCATTCAATTCAAAGAATGTGCTAATATTCTTATGGTGAAATAATGCGATTACTGTCACTCACTAATTCCTCGGCGTTGGTGCCGTCTGGTAATTCTAAATAGTCTTGTAATAATCTCAGTCGTAAGCAAGTGTCTCTAAATGGGTGCCAACATGGCCAAGAACACGTCCCTCCTGGACGCGCTGCCGTCCGGCCAAGGAACATTGCATGTCGTCATGCTCGGCCTGGACTCAGCCGGTAAGACCACAGCGCTGTATCGCCTCAAGTTTGACCAGTATCTCAACACAGTGCCGACGATAGGCTTCAACTGTGAGAAGGTGAAGGGGATGATTGGCAAGGCGAAAGGCATCAATTTCCTCGTGTGGGATGTCGGTGGACAGGAGAAGCTGAGACCTTTGTGGAAGTCCTACACACGGTGTACAGACGGTATTGTTTTTGTGTTGGACAGTGTGGATGTTGAGAGGATGGAAGAGGCTAAGATGGAGCTGATCAGAACAGTCAAGTCTCCGGAGAATTCAGGAGTACCCATTCTGGTCTTGGCCAACAAACAAGATCTACCGTCGGCGAGGGAGCCTTGTGACTTGGAGAAACTCCTAGGGTTGACTGAGTTGGGTAGTGGTAGTTCGGGACATTTGTGGCACGTGCAGCCGGCGTGTGCTATCACTGGCGACGGCTTGCACGAAGGGCTCGAAGTGTTGTACGAAATGATTTTGAAGCGTCGGAAACTTGCGAAAATGACGAAGAAGAAAACTAGGTAAGGTTTAAGTTGCATGCTAAGTGTCAGAAGTTTGCATCAGAACTTAAACTTTATTTTAATCATCAAACTGATCCAACGTGTTAATTTCAACTTCATCTAAACTTAAATGTTTCATAAAACTCTATCTACCAATCTCGCAATTCGTTTCTAATATGAATTACCCAATTATGTTTCATTGGGTTTTCATTTGAATGCACTTTCATTAATCACCGTTTAATTTGATGATGGATTTCGAATGTGCCATGTCTCATGTGAGCTTTTTATTGTGTGCATTGCAGTTTTACCGCCTAACTCTATTCATCATCTATCAAGTCCTGCAAAATAACAACATACAAGCAATCAATATCAGCAAATCAACAATTAATACGCACGCCAATTTAATATGCACCAATAGCAGCACACCTTAGCCATGATGATAAAAACAAATCAACAATTAGACAACCGGAACGAATTCCATTCCAAAATTTTATACTGATTGCTCGCAAGTGACGTACATGTGTAATTATTACTAAGATTAGAAGGATGCTTTACCAAGTAAAGACATCGGAAATTACCTAAAGAAATAAGTACCATCCGTGATGACATTTTCGATTTCAATTTGATACGTATAGAAGAAAGTAACAAAATTTTATGATGAAATGTTTATAATATTTTAATAAGATAGATCTGGTGTAATGTTTAAAATTACCTAAGGAATGTTAAAAATTGAATTACTTGAACGCATGCTCTTGCAGATCACCTTGTTGCCATTTTCACCCTAAACACGTGCGGTGCTTTAAATGTATTAATTTTGCCTATTTTTGATATGATTAGCTGATTACAATCATGTACTAGAATGCACTAGCAACCTGTGGCATTGTGTTTTTTTTTTATAAATTACTTGCCACCAGCCACTGATTACGGCAATGCAATAAATTACTGCACTTTCTGCATCACAATGAATTGAAGGAACCAAGAATCACAAAGTGATGTAATATTGAATCGATCTGAACTCTCCAAGTTCAATTTAAATGTGTTTGACGTAAAGATTGTACAATACGCACGAAGCACACCCCATTCGGAAAGCATCTGAGCTTATTCCGCACTGCAAAGTCTGATTTAATATAGTTTCGCATCAGCTCAATTTGAAACGGGATTCCTGAGGAATGTTGCCATTATTCGCAAAGCTTTCAATTGTGACGGAGAAAAGTCATGCAAAGCGTGTCTACGCATGGTTCGATTGTTAATGGATATTTGTTATATATTATTAGCTGTTGCACACATTGAAGATAAAGGATCATAATGCGTACTTCAGAACGCAGCTGCCATGCCAGAGGATGAGCGATGTTGGTAATTGTTCCAAGAAGCACGCTGGAGTTCTCTACGACGTTGCAAAACGCCATGGAATTCATCCATCATGATGATGATGCGGACACAATAAAATTTTAATCATCTTTCACATCATATCATCACATCATATATCGAGCGCCAATTTGTCTAGATCAAAAGATCGAAAGTGAAATCGTGGAATTTTTTCTATTTCATGCAACGCAATGACATTATTGTTTATTGGCCAGCGATGCAGCTGTTAACAATGTTAACTGATCATTAGGACGAACGCCGTTGTGTGAACCGAGAGACTTACTGTACTTTATCGGTGCGTGCTGTTGATGGAAGGTCATGCTTACAAAGAATAGACGTCACGTAAAAACAATAATTAATAGAGTAAGACCTGCAAGACTGAAGAGTGCATTCGACCGCGGTGTATATTGCAGCTTGGATGAAAGTTGTTGGAGTAACGTGCGAACGTTGCTTCGGATATTCCCACCGAACCAATAATTACGGCAAACAATAAAAGCGACATGGTGTTACAATTAAATTGATAATGAAGTAGTGAATGTACTTGCTTGCGTGGGTTGTGCAACTTGCGCTGAGAGTTATGCGAAATGGAAAATGGAACCTGCATTGTATGCAGTTGAAATTACGCTAGAAATTGAAAAATGTCCGATGGTAGAGAATAGAATAAATGGGTGTTTGCTGCGGTGAAATTGTAATCAATTCGTTGGTGAAATGTTGGATTTTGCTGCAATTTTCTCCATTCAACGTGGATATGCAATTTAATCAGTAAACAAAAAAATACCAAAAACAAACAAATGAAAAACAACTCATCAATTGCAAATTATAGATGAAAATAGAAAGTGAACGAACGTACTTGTGTGGCATGAACAAGAAAAGATAATGAATAGACCCATAGTCGCAGAAACTAATTCATAAGGAACACTGCAATATTGTGTTTTTGTCAGGATACGTAAAAGGGTGAAACCAAAGGATGTTTGCTCAACATGTAAGTTAGATATTTTTTGCTGTTGAATGTACGTTGCAGTACGGACAGTAGCGTTTGAATACGACATGTTTATAGCGATTTAATTAACGATTTATATTGGCGTGCTGGTAATAATTGCTTGACAACTGAGCGTTCTGTTGAATTAGGTACATTGTATACAATTGAAAACTAGAAGATTGAAAGACTAGATATACAAGTGAGCAAGTATTGTTAACATGCTTGTGTTGTTGGTTAGTTATATTATATATTCGTTTAGTTTTTATTTAGTGACAAATTCATTTATGTTTATTTGAGCGCAGATTTTACTCATTATGTTATTATATTTCTATGCGACATGAGCAACCAGAATAGTGTCTTAAGTTTTTCTTTACCAGAACCAAAGGGTGCTTATTATATGATTTTGTTGTAAAAAGTTTTGTAAATATTCATATTCTTTCAATTCGATTATTTCTCGATTTCTTTATGGTTTCGAAAGCAATTGTATATTTAGTTAGTGAGTAAGATAATTGCGGGTGATATTTACGAATTAAGTTGACACTTTTTTCCTATTTAGTTTGAACGTCTACATGATTTTGGAATGGGTGCGAATACAATTAATAAATGCAAATAGATTTCTAAAGTTGAAGTTAAGAATGTTACGAAGTGATTTTGATTAATAAATCAGCCACAAATGTCAGCACTAAATAATTGTCGAGATTGTGATGGCATCCACAATTTATTAAACTGATTTTGTTGAGTCACATGATGAAGACCAGCGGTACAATAATAAACATCGGATTTTCTAGGATGAGCACTTGCCAATTAAGGGTTTTAATTAATTCTAGTGACTTTAATTGTAGTGCCAACTACTTAAATGTAAAGAATCCTGATTTATTCGTTGGAAACATTTGATAGCTCTTTAGCTTTGATTCAAAGCATAACTAGCCACAAATAGTGCACTAAACAACACAAGTATCTGTATTACTCTTATGAATCACTTCTCTTTATTTAATTTGCTATGTATGGACTGTGTAATTATAGATATGTTATGTATATGATATGAGTACAGTAGTCAATTTGTTATCGAAACAAGTGCAGCAATAGGAATTTACTACTCACTATTGATTATATCGAGATGAATACACAAATATGTAGCTGTATTTGTTGTTTATTTAAGTCAGTCAGTTTGTATAACATTGTGTATGTATGTATTATCTTTTGCTACGAGCCGTCAGTTGGTGTACGCATGTATTATCAGCCTCAGGGGGCGGCGTTTGGATGTTCGGTTCTAATGTAATCCCGATGGGATGACGTAAATGGCGCCATCACTGAGATTTGATAGTGGTGCTTATTCAAAGTGAAATGGAGCAAACGATGAGATATTACCAATATTAATCTATTGTGTTTTGAAAAATGTGACAATGAAATCAGAAAATAACAAATCCTATATGATATATATGTATGTATATATATATATATCAAGAAATATTATATGTACATTGAATTATTGTTTTCTTTATATAAAAAGAAATTGAAATATTTACGTGTGTGGTTTATTATTGGAGGGATTGTAAGCACCCAAACGATTGCTGAATGAGGTAAGTGATATATTTATAGGTGTTTTATATCAGTATTATTGTTAAAATGCATGGCGAATAAAAATATTGGGGTTTGTATTATCTACGAGCAGATTTCACAGTTGCTGTGCATGAAAGACACAAACTTTATATTTGCTTTCTTTCTTGACAATATTTCCATCTAGTTGATAAGACATTATTTCGAGTGGCGTGAAGTTGGAAATTATCAAATGCCTAAGAGCAACAGGCACTCTATCCACCTCTCTTATGGAAAAAATAGACAGGGCTCCCACTAAACTCTTCGTATCTTTTATCTATACATCAAGCCTCATCTGACACATGCCAAAACAAAAACGGAATCTAATTCGCTATCTATTGCTATCAACATATTGTCACTTTAAAATGCGTGGCATGCCAGAAATAAACATTATAAAAATTGTGTTTCTGGCCAAAAAATTCATTTCATGTACATGGGGAAATTAACAAATCGCTTAGAAACATGTATTTGGACTATTTTTCTTCAGTTCTCCTACTAAAACGTAGATTTCATGTTTACTTTGGCATTATTTATTTAATACTAGATATTATTATCCCTGAGTTACTTAAGAATTTTCAAGTTGGCAAATAGTTCATATTACCTCTTATCTTATAGGAAATAAACAACGAGGTATTTAATCCGGGTTTATTCACACAATTGATAAGATAGACTACGGAAGCTTCACTAAATTCCTTCACGATACAAGTTATTTGTGGTTTGAGATGAGTAATTTGTTTTTTTTTTTTTAATCTAATGATGATTTTCTTTGTTGGTTGAGATTTAGACTCCTCTGTTGACTAGATGTAATCATGAATAGATTATGTAGTATTTGCTTTATATCTAAGGTTTTCACCTCGTAGATAAGAACAAATTAGAAACCCGTTTTCACACTTTCCTCGTATTATTTTTCTGCTAGCTGCTTTAAATTAAATCCCACAATTTATTCTCAACAGCATAATTCCACGACGCGTATTGTATAGAAAAATTGAATAAATCAATGCAAATGAAAACATGTCTATAATGCAGTAAGTTAGTCAATAGAAAATAATGTTGCTAATTTAATCGTTTGTTCTTGAAAACGAATTAATTACCATTAATGAATTCATTACCGTATTGTTAACACATGTTGGCTTCGAATTTCTCCAAAGCTCTCCAACTGGCACGTCGTTAATAAACAATATAATCATCTTTGTTCATACTCGTCATCTAACAGTATATTCACTCACTTTCTTGAATTTATTCATTGCGCAGTGAATCATGCACATGTCGCGCGTGCTTTGAAACTAGTGAACATCATCTATGGCTGAATTATTTCAATTAGAACAATATGCCGCGGCAGGCCGTAGACGAAACAAACTGTAAATGGCGTTGGATTATAAAAATACTGTAATGTTCAATTGTCTACTAGCGAAGAATATGTGCTAGAAGCTGTGAGATTAATTACATCTATTTCGTAATGAAAGGTGTGTTTGAACCTCTTGACGAATCAAAGATTATTCCTGTGTCACTCATCTGAATACAATCAATATCAGGCACTTCGTAAGCAAGATCAAAGAAACACTCAATTTGATTTAAATATGTTCAAAGTGATCGTCCTCTTGCATGT
>JAODGC010000005.1:2892608-2915345 GCA_027574925.1 Ecitoglossa quadriceps
AACGCTCTGGAGAGTCATCTTGGGGTTATGGAGGAATCTAGTGTACCTGTAATTGTAATTACTTCATATGTGATTTAACAGTTTATGTGCCTATATGTAGAAGAAAGTATTATTTTTTGGTGTACTTCTACCAAGCAGTGCATATGTATGATTTATATTTGTTTAATATGGAAGATGTGTATAATTAGTATTGTATTAATTGCATCGATGGTTCGTTGGATATTGTAGTGAATCAATGCTTCTACTAGTAATGTATATTGGTGCATATTGTATATTTTGAATTTATTCATTGAGTGCACATTTTTCTTATACTTTTACATCAAAGAGATGCAGTAGTTAATTCATCTTGAGTTACTTCGGTTGCACATGATGATCACTGTTCATGAGGCTTACATCCGCCTCAATCATTGGCGTGGAATTAATTAAATAATTATACATAACGGACAGGCATATGGTACATGACTAAAGCTGTTTAGTCATAAGGAAAAAACAAGTTAGTGGAATACTTTAAAGTTGTGATAAAGTGAGATCGTGTTTTGGAAAAGTAGAGCTTTCAGAATGGCATGTTGCGTTTAAGTAATTTTTCACATACGCAATATACTAATTCATCAATATCTGAAAATATTATAACATTTTGTTAAAATACTTCATCATTTTTATTGTGGTCATAATAAGTTTTTACTGAGTTTTTCACGGACATTTGTTGTATGATAAAATGAATTGTCAAAGATTTTCTTGATGCTGCACTCAGTTTCTTAGGAATTCTTAGTTTCTTGTTAGCTATCAATGAATCCATGAATATTCATCATCCAAGATCATTCTGTTGTTTTTTTTTTGTTGTTTTACTATTAATATTCTTTCCAATAAATGCACATAAATATGATTTCCGCTTCCAAAATATGCCAAATGCACGGTTTTCTCAATTCCGTCTACATCTTTTTGTGTTCCAATTATGTAAATAGCATTTCAAAATATCTCCCCACACGCGTATTGTGATATAAAACATCAGGATAATGGTGAAAGCAATTTTGTACGTCACATGAAGGCATTCAAGCCAGAAGCGCCAACCTAGCATAAACTGGAAGAAATTCAACACGTAGCACGGACGTATCTTATCGTCGCACGGCGACGAGCTGTTGGAAGAGACAACCAGAAAGCTTATCTCACCTACATCCCTCTTTGTTCTCGGAAAGTACAGACGCTTGTAGCGTTATGGGTTCTTGAAAAGCCGCTTCCACCTCAGGTCGCGAGCACTTCAGGTTTTTTGCCGGTAGCGGAGGTAAAAGCATTTTCTATTATGTATACATATATATCAAAGGGATTGTTGACTGCTGTTCCGTTTAAGTTTAAGGGTTGTAAAGCAGGTAGCAATAAGAACAATCTGTCGTCCATTGCTTAAGGCAAGAAGTTGTGCTTAAGGAATAATTTCATGTTTTATCCCTGCGGGTATAAAGCAAAGGCTAGAATTACGTTCTCGAAATCAATACCGATGCTATTATACCGACGAAATGCTTTATAGACTTTCAGATTTGCTTTAAGGCAATTTTCAGTGCAGATTTTTTGTAATTCTTACACTTCTAACATTTTCAAATGGTAGTCTAGAAGGACTTCTCGTACTAAGTGCGGTGGTATTTATTGAGTGCTTCGATTTGTACTTTAGGTTCAGTGGAGAGCAGAAATTACATTTACGTCTCATTTCAGATATGTTCATGTAATATGTAAAAAAGTTTCCTTTCTAATAGAAGCATGAAAGAATATTTCTTTAACATCTTCAGGGAGATTGCAACCGAAAATAGTACGCGATAATGAGAAAGTAGAAGAAATACTAGAATGGGAAGCGGAAGAACTGGGAAGAAGTTTTAATCTACGTTGCAGATGTTAGACATATGTTCACCAGGACCATTACCGAGGTTTCAAAATAAAGAAATAATTAAATGTGCATTCAACACCGTTCCGCACTGCTGACTTGCATAGGTATTGGAGGCTTTATGCTCAACGTGTTTCATTTCCTGTGACGTTTGTTTGTTGAATTTATACTCCGAAATGAGCCAAGAGTAGGCCACAACATAAGAAAATTAGATGGCTGCTTATGTTTTCCAGCAATTACTTCAGTTCCCTTAGTGATGGTTCATGCGCACTTTGGTGAAAATATTACTTAACACATTTTCATTCAATTAGTTCATAGATTTGGGTGAATTGGATGAGTTGGAAATAATTTCGATTGATAGAGTTTGTCCTAGCTTTATGTAGACTTGGTAGAGACGTGGTAGAATGGGTAAATTGCAATGAACACGTTTGAAAAACGAAATGCAAATCTGCAATGAACCCTTCTGCCATGAAAGTTGATGCAGTCGGGTAACATATGCACACGCCTGGTCTACAGGTTTACGTTTGTGATACAATATGAAATCTATAAATACAACCGCTTGCTTTTGGTCAGCTACTTTTTGGCTTTTCCTGGAAATGTTCACATTGTTTAAAGAGCCTTCCTAACATTTTATCAACTTAGCCACCATATGAAATCACTGCATGCTGAATTGTATATGGCATGATAACAAATTCAATATTGTTATTTTAAACTTTTATATTCTTGTTCAACTTCTTAAGCCACATGAAAGACAATTTCTGTGCAATGCGCGAGTTTCTAAATGACGCAAACAACTGAAATGAGGAAACTTTACCAAGTGACACAATACAGTCGGTTGCAAATATTAATTAAATGTTTTGGCTCTTCAGGGTGCATACAGTAAGTAGGAAAGTGCAAATATCACAAGTCAGCACAAAAAGACAAACATAATGCACCCTTAATAGAGAACAATGGATTGAGGCGGTTCGTTTTCATTGTGACTTGTGGCTGTTTAATCTACTATGGAGGGATTTTAATTTTCCGTGAAGTAATGTGCGGGTTTTTATTCTTAGGCAACGGGAAGGGTGTGAAAAATGTTGCGCATGTTGAATGTGAATAAAATGCACAAAGCACACTACTGAATGCTGAAAATGTGAATGATGCTAGCACGAGTATATGTTAAGGATCCAGGAACAAAAAAAGCAGCTTAATTTAAAAGGATAACTAATGCAAAATAAATAAGAAAATTAAAAGAAAATACCACATCTTCTTGTTGTACTGGTTTTTATTTCTTGCACTCCTAGGGGCTCTATGGAGGCAATTTAATTAGTAGCATTAATCAACCGCTATACATATATTGACGTTTAATTAAAACCACGTTTATTACACACTTGTAATGCTATAATCCAATTTATGGCTGAATATTATTTCCAACGCATTTGCCATTTCATTAACTTCGTGACAGCAAATATGGACTCACGACTTATATCTCGCTCGTATGTGCAGTTCGCTATGTGTTGTATTTGCTTGAAATTTGTGAGCTTGCAGAAAAAAGTTCACTATAGTATGCGCCTGTATGTGAACACAGTATTGATCGCTCTTGGTAGCGCCACAAACGTAGACCGTTCAAGCGCCAGCCGCCACCGCCGCCGTCGACGATGAGAAAGGATTGAATATCCGTGCTCTTTCTCTTTGGCTCGACGCCACATCGCAGCTTGGTCCTTTTTGCTCCCATGCAAGTTAACCGCCTCGTATTGTGTAATCGAACTGGGTTAGTATATTTTCGGTTTAACACCGAGACGCATGACATCACATGGAGATCTCTATTCGTACAATATCCAAAATCAAGCAATTTATATGTTACTCTCCGATCTATGGAGATCTATTATTATAGTTTATTTGAGCGGTTTGCCTTGCTTGAGGGGCAATGGAAGCAAGTGATGGTATGAAGAGAAATTGCACCCTAGCGAGGAAATATACTTGATATGACTTTAACGTGGATGTCGATAATTTAATTATGCAAAGAGTTAATTCAATTGGAGAGGAAGATGCATGGATTATTGTGGATGCAGCGTGTGTGTGTACTTGGGTGGTCTGCACCTTTCTTACTTTCTTGCTTCTTTGCTTTGCATTTTCGTATGATTGCTGAGCTATTGCAAATACGTCATAACAATGCAGATTAAACAAAGGTAATTTATTATGGAACGTGACATGACATCTATTTCTTCTGGACGTTGCGAAGGAAATTAAGTCTTCGTACAGATATAAAAAATCACGTAGGATTTAATTACAAATTTATGTGGTTACTGCCATGTTCATGAAGTTCCAAATTACTCTGTTGAGGAATTCCGAAACTATGGCAATTCAATTGATCAAACAAACAATGTGTATCTCGAAATATAGATCACTTTTGGAATCCAGTCACACTTTGTTGTTGAACCCAGCAACTCGGAAGTTTACCTAGTAACAGTTCAATATTAACGTTACTTATATAAATCATTTCTGGCAGTTAACTAAGTTTTGAATTAATAATTTTGCAATTCACTTATTCTATATTAAATTATATTCTTAAAGACCACTCAATCTAAACCATGAGCTCCTTAAAATTATCTAAGCCAACAAAGGCGATTAATCTCCCTCCTCAGTCTGTCAGCGACATTGCTTCCTTGGGAGACTCAATGCGACTCTACCCTGTCAAAAGAATCACAAGACCTAAACCCAAAAGCACCATGAGAAAACCATCTCAAATCAAAGCAAAGTCCCTCATAGAGAGAATCTTTGGGTGCAAGGAACACGTTAAAGACCATTACTTCTCCTCTGGCTCGAAAATCAATAGCAGCAATAAACGGGACTTGGTCAAAGAAGCATCTCCTTTCAAGTACCCGGATGATCTGGATGTGTTCTCTTACAAACTAATGTCTAAAGCATGGGTCACTTCCGATCGGACTAAGGAAATGAAGCTCAAGTACAATGAGCGGACGAGTTATTCAGTGAGACGCAGCAAAGATATTCTGAATCGATTGTATGTCGAGTGGGGTAATGTTAAGTGCAACAAAACGATTATGGATATCGACCCAGAATTTTATACAATTGTGAGTGGGAGGCCCATTGCAACGAAGATTAACTTTCAAGAGTACATGAGCACTGCTAGAGATATCCTGCGGACCAAGATTGTGACTGGATATCGAATGGATGATGCTTTGCTTATTGAAGAGAATCTTCTCGAGGAACAGAATATGATTGAAGAGATTACTGCGCAGTATGTGCTATATGCGTCGTCGTTTGAGGAGTATTTGGCAAATGATCATGAGACTTCCATGCAGTTGCTGCGAGCAGCCGAATCTGAAGGTAGAGTTATTGCCTCTGTAGATACATTTCAAGATTATAAGTTGTTTTCTTTCAGCCAATAAGGCGTATGAGAAGTACGAAGCATATCGTGATGTTGCCAAGGATCTAGGCTTACTCAAAAGTCAAGTTTCCAACTTGGAAGAGAAATGGCGTAATGCGAAGACCTATCAAAAGTTTCTCTACATGGTCAGTCCAATGTACTGGCGGAAACAGTATGATATATATCACATGACACCCAATAAAGACGATGCATCAATGATAGAGATTGTGGATTCTTTGGTAGAACTGCAACAAATTGGTGCAGTCATCGAGTACCGCTCCTTGGAGAATATAATTAAAGATTTCTTGAAGGACTACAATAATCCAGTGGAACCTCTTTTGTTCTTTAAGGAGCCCAGCGAGCTGAATAAAATCTTCCGATTCATTGAACTCCAAAATCTGAACTCGTTACTGCACTCTGAGGAATTAGCCATTCCGCTAGATAACATTCGTGCCAACATGGCGTCCGCCATTGCAGAATCGGCCAAACAAATTGATGATTTACGAGAGCTCACTGTAAACCTCGAGGGAGAGATCGTATGGGAGGAAGAGCGTGCAATAACTTTGGAGGCATTGGCTCGTGAGCTTATCAACGGCGAATTTCGGCGCTTGATCTGCGACGACACCATTCTGAATTTAATTGTGATGGTCGAAGATGTGTACGAGGCACGTGTCGCTGCCAACGACGCCAATCTCTCTGCGTACGAAATGATGAAGGCTGTGGAGATCAAGTATCGTGAGCATCTGCTTAAGTTGGACTATATGCCCTATGACAAGGTGCACAAAGCTGAGATGGAATGTTATGCAGAACAGGCAAAGATGATGAAGGTTGCAGAGGAAGCTGCTAGAAAGGTGGTGCAAATTGAAAGGCTAGTGAAACGACTAAGAAGGATATTGGAACCGCCGGTACAGGATCATAATAGAAGTATATAGGACCAAGGGTGGTTATTGGTTTTTTTTTTGCTTATTATTTGATTGTTCCAGGTGTTAAAAAGCGCTCTATGTTACATCGGCCTTCAAAATATATTGAACAAATTGATCAACCCATTACGCAAGAAGAGGCTGAGTACTTTTATCTCTTTACTGATTTCTGTGAAGGAGCCGACAATATTAAGGAGTATAGAGAGATAAGACGTAAGGAGCAAGAGATTGAAGATCAGGTGAGCAAATTAAATTATACTTTGAGATTGTCTTAGTTGATAACACAATAATATTTAATTACAGCTGCTTATGGAGCAGAAAATGAACTCGTCCATTGAAGGTGATAATATCGATGATAATAACGTTGATACCAATTCTAAGCATTTAAGTATATTTTATAGGCATAATTCCTGCTTGAATCATTCTTTCACTCAAAACTCGCATAGTATTTTATAGTAAGTTATGTCGAACCAGCAATTTAGGCGAATTGGTAAATTAAGCAGTATTGAGTGGATGAAAGAAGCGGATGTCCGGATGCAACGCGTCCACCGGAACTTGGCACAATCGCCAATGCGGAACCAAAAGCTATCTATGTAGTATATGCATTTAGGTAAGTGTGCGTAGTGGTTAATGGATACAATGTCAGCGGAAGGTTGAGAAGATGGTGCAAGTATACACAATGCACGGCGATCTGCACAATTAGCATCCACTTCTCGGAAGAGAAGTTATTTGAAGTAACAAGAAAATGAAACATATTGTAATTTCCATTTTATCTTCAAATTTATTTAAGAAGGTATGACTACTTAACATAAATCAATGTGGGTATACATAACGTCTGGGGGCGTAGCTCAGATGGTAGAGCGCTCGCTTAGCATGCGAGAGGTACCGGGATCGATGCCCGGCGCCTCCAAGTTGGTTTTGGACTTTGTGAATATAGATTTTGCACATTATCCACGTCACTGTTACTATCAATGGCGTTCTTCTGGACTGTGATGAACGCATTTTACCAGTTAGTTGCATACAAGTTGTGATACCGGAACTTGTCCATAGAAAACATAAGCATCCGTTCCTATTCAACTTGAACATCGTACACATTTAGTCCGTTTGTGCCAACCCAATTGCATTGTCTGCCTTTCTGCAATCTTTCCCTTCTATTGTGGTTCCGTGTCAATTTGGGACCAGTTCCCGTTCACACAACCTTAATGCGCGGTGCTTGTTGCTTTGCCGTGATTCAATCTTTCCTCCACTTCTTCCCACGGTAATCCCTGAACAATTCAATAGGGGCTGATATTTCCCACATACCACGTTGCGGACTGGACGCTGGGGATTGTCTGGGATTAAGGCTGAACATATTAAGGGTATTAAGGACCTCTCTATAATAATTCTAAACAAGGAAGTTATTCTTTTTTTGGTACCCTAATGGCTATAACAATTATCATAGGATTCTAATGTATTGCTAATAAAATTTATTACTAATAAAATGATTAGATTGATTAGAGAGAAAAGGATTTTACAAATATTAGCTGTTTTAATGTATATTTTATTTGCTATAGATGCAACTACTTAAATTGTACGCAATTTGGTTTATTTCATGGTTACTTAGTGAGTGTATAAAACAGCTAGATAGATAGGAAGTTAAAGATAAAAATTAGCATCTTTCTGTTGTCCGTTCAATGTTAATGAGCATGTTTAACATTCAAATGTTTTTATCTGGCACGAGTAAACTTCAGTCATCATTTACAATTTCAGATATGCATGGTTTCACCGAACTTTCTTTTTTTCTTAAATTAAATTTCATCTGTACACAATAAATATTTATTGAAAACTGATATAAACGTCGGTTGTAAACTTATAAAAATACAGTTGTAGCGAATTTATTTTAATAGAAACTTGATATTCTATTGTGAAGGCATACAAAGACAAGTTTCTTCAGTTTTATTAAAACATTTGTATTAAGCTACATTTGGTAGTAATACCTTTTACGATCCCATTTTTCTTAAAACGATCGTATCCAACAAAGGGTGAACTATTGAGTAAATTTAAATGAGAGGAGCACGTATTCTACAGAAATCAGCAAGAAGCACGAGTTCTACGTACGAGTCTTCCTACAACATTGGTAGTTCTGCTAGTACCAAAGACGTGCGCTGACAAACAACGCAAATGAATTTACAATAACAGGATAACGCTGATAATATTAAACTAAAATTAATTTAATTTAACAGCCCAATTGAATCTGTGTTCACAATCTGTGTAAAAAATGTATTATAGCAATGACTAATATATACTTTTTACCCTTTTTGAATTTTACTAGAACGTATCCCTGCTTGAATTTTATACTTTTGAATATGTTACGATATTTTACGATATGCAATCAAACATACTTGAATTTGAAATATTTTGCAAACAAATTTTTCGCAACATTTAAAACTCGAATCCATCACTTTCTGATCTACGTTCATCACCAAAAAGACTGAGCTATCAAGCTCCACCATAACAAAAATTAATTAGTCTTATACATTGTTTTCTTTCTACCAAATAGAATAAAGAATGATTAAATATTTTATTTTCTAATTTCTAGTGATATGCTGCAATAAGTCCACATATTATTTGTTGATATCATCATAAATACTTACGGTAAATGCAATTATGTTCCGCATTCCAGAAGTCATAACAATTATTGTCACAAAGTGCAAAGAGAAATTCATATATTAAAACAATAACTTCATAACAATTGTTGATGTTCTATGTATTAATACAGGAATTAATTATAATGTCTTTCGATTTCAATAATTAGCAGGATTTACAATTATGGACAGCTTTTAACAAAAGAAACATTGCATAGAAACCAAGAACATTTCTCTCAGTATGACCACATATTTGTTGCAAAGTCATCCGGCAAACGCATGTTGAGCAATCGAATGCAAATCGCAGAAGAAAAGAAAGACAATAAGACACAGAACAGAATTTTTATTGCTGGTAGATATGAAAACAATGAATGTTTGCTGCAATACGGATGATTTATGCATAAATACTGCCTAAACAATGTAATTTGATGTGTTTTGTCATGAGGTAACTGAAACATCATTAGGAAGGTCTTGTTCAAGCCATATGTCTTCTTGAATATTTGTAAAAATTGCAATTCTAAATATGTGTTGCAAGAAGAAGTGTGTAAAACAACTTATTCATGTAAGATATAATTTTTTAGGTGCAAATCAAATTAGAACGCCCCTGAAAATATGTGAGCAATATTTTTTTACTTCGCATTTACTAATAGGAGTTTAATAATAAAAACAGCATTTGCTTTTTTGACATGTCTCTGACCCAACATATTTAGCTTGCAAAGTTTCTCTCGCATATGCATTGATATTCACCTGCATTAAAAAACAGTCTAATCTGAAACAATATTATAAAAATGCAGACAACCAGCACAGTGCATGACTTTCATCAATAGCGAGCTTCTGCATTTCACTTTGCTTCACATTAATGCCTTTCATACTTGAACTCAATGCACTTCGTACTGACACTCACACTCCTAATGAAAAGATGTAAATATATGCAAATCCACATGTTGCTATAAAACAAGGTTAAATTTCTCAAGAAGGAATGATTTGACGAAGATGGAAACATGGCAACCTTATTTGGTTATAAATAAATTAAATAAATAAAAGCAATTGTTAAACATCATATATGAAGAACTTTGAAAGAACAAAAAGGTATGCATGTACCAATTTCCTCTTCTTATTTTGCAATTGACCAAATCAAGGCAGACGCAATATTAGTGGGCCTATTTGTAACACCATTTCCACCGCTACTTTTCATCACAATTACATTCGTGATGAACACACCGAATGAAACTACAGAAATTGCTAAACACGTACTTGTCACTCACGTACTTACTTTCATACATGCATAATTCTTCTGTGCGTAAAATATTTTATCTCGAGGATGTTGAACGTGTTAAGAGGTTATAAAGACAGCCAATGTATAACTGTTCATTTTGATGCAACCTGATGAAATTTATATTTTTAGGATGAATGAGATTAAAAGATTGTAAGCAGCTGGTGTATTGTTTATAGTAGTCTTCTATTAGAAGAAGTCTCTATTGGTAGTTTAAATTCATAAAAGTCTAACTAAAAAGGAATCTTATCAAACAAATGTTTGTTAAAATCCGTAAAACATTATTTCATGTTTTATAAATTCTAATAATGGAAGAGTCAAATAATTGGCTGAACACTATCTATTTGATAAAAAAGCAATTGAAAGCTCTTTTAACGGATTATAAGTACTATGGTAGAGTTGTAAAGTTGGCTCATTTTTGTCACCAGTATGTAATGTAATGTAATGTGAATCTGATTTGATAAGAATACAAATGCCCATCTAATTGTTTCAAATGAGTTAGAGTAAGTCACTAAGTACGTCCTGTAACACAATTTTAAACTCCTAATAATACCACTTCTCCAACTTCTACATAATGAAAAGACTCGTAAGTGCACTTTTTAAAAAACGCACACCAACACACACAATTCATTAAAAGCAATAAGAATATCAATCACAGAATTTATAAAAAGAATCTCCTCCATACTTGTGTGAGTCTATAAATTCCTTCCACAATTCTTGGCATGTGCGGGAATCCAAAGTGTAGTGGGAAAAGAAAGGTAAAAGCAACAACATTCCGCCGTTGAAGAACAAAGCTGTGCAGTCTTTCATCACCAAACAAGCTATTCGCTTGTCTGTCTGCAAAATATATTTCATTGTGGTAAAAAAAATATTGTGCGTTCATTTAATAAGACAAAAGAAGATAAGATAGAAAGGAGCAACACCAACCGAGAACTAATCGAGAGCATTCAAAGAAAACCAATCTGCAATCATCAGAGGAAAGAGGAGGAAAAAGTTCAGCGAGAGTTTCACCAACTAACACACACGCTCTGTTTAATTATAACAATAAACTCATCAGCACACTTGATAGAAACGCATTTCGCGTCAAATACTTCGCGCAGAATACACCAGTGCATGAAGAAGAACAACGCACGAAAACCAAACGTGTGGCGAGGATATAATTGACACGTTACTAAATTGCCAGCAGAAGAGCCATTCAAGTGAGTGGTAATTATATTCGCGCTTTAGTTTGCGGTTGCCATTCAATAAAATAGTTTCATTTAATTCAAGACGGTGTGTGCGACGCAGATTAGGTGAAAAATGTTTGTGACAAGTTGGATGCTGTTTTTACTTGCATTGAGTAGGACGGATTTCGTCGCAGGGATTCTGCCTGAAGACACCGCCACAATGGTTGATGAGGATGGTAAGTTTAAAATACAAAGTTCTAAAGTACATTAAAGTAAAGACTAGAACAGACATTAATAACATATTCTATTCTAATTGTAGTTATTGTCGTTTAGTTGTCGTTTTTGTTGAAAGCCCACATTGTTTAGAACTTTTAAAATTCAGGACACGGAAAATTGCTACTTGCTGTCACTAGAATTCAGTCACACTTTAGCTGTTTCTCGTGGCGTGTGCGATGTATGCTTTGCTTTACTTTTTTCACAACTCTAGTTCTGTTATTAGGCATAAAAACATAGCGACGGTAACTACTCTTTTTGTCATAGTAAAGCTAGCTATTGTTCTTGATTATTGATCTGGTTTCTATTTTGTTCTACGAAATTAGTTCTGGTTTCGGCCATCAATGAAAGGAAATTAATATTAATTATGTAATCACTGTAATATCATTGGGTTTTTTGTTTTCATTTCAGTTAAAATATGTTTATCTTCTTTCACTTTTATATTAATTCTCGATTTGCAAATTAAATCGCAAACATCCTAAAATCTTTATTTCACATTTATCGCCCATTGTATTTAAATTCAATGAAAATTACCAACTCTTCTTCCTCAAATAGTCTAGTGCTATGTGATTGAAAGAGTGAAAGAAACTAATTCATACTGTTATAGCATTATTCTGTAATTTATTGCGTTCGCATAGTTTCACCAGTGTGCCCACTTCGTTATTTCGGATTAATTGTGAAATCTTCTCTAATAATTGCAAGGTAGATTACTGAATGCAATTTTGGAGAATTTCATTGTGTGCAAAAACTAAACAATACACATATGCGTATTTCGTGAAATTGTCTTCTTTGTAATTCTGAGAACGTTCATTTATGCTTCAAAATTCAATTATTTTGATTAGATATTGTTAGCAGCTTGTCGCTAATTTGAATGCAATGTTTGAATGATTTCCAAATCATTTAGAAGAAATTGCAAAGAGGCCTTAAAAATAAAAGCAATAAATAACCTAAATTTGTTACGTTAAATTTTAGAATGAGTTTTAGGAATCTATTTAGACGAAGTTTAGCGATGTCAGGTTAAAAATGAGCGTTTCTACTAAATTAACAAAAGAAAATATAATGTCAATTTGGTAAAACAACTTTTTTGACTTCAAACAAAAATAAAATCAAACAAAATCACTTTAACATCAAACAATACTAAGACAATACACACAATGAACAATATGAATTTGTCGTGTTGTCCTTTTGGAATCGTGTACCACGACATGCAATGTTTTTTTAGTTTATTATTGTTATGTTGCAATTACTATGCATATAATAGCGCTAATTTGATACGTGACGAACAATATAGAATAAGTCCATCCAATTGCAAACAAAAGGAGTTAATAGTCTTCGCCCTATCTATAAATAAATATTCACTTCTACTTTCCAATATAAGACATAAAACAACATGCAATAATTCCAGAAAGAGAAAACTAGTTATATGAATGTTTCCAGATTTCCCATCACGACAGAACGACAAATTTGTCAACTCGGCATATCCCTATGTTCGAGGGAATGGCAACAACATTGGATCGGGATATTCGGATGACAAGATTTCTGATTTTGGAAGGCGTTGCTTCGATAGATTAGAAAATGCTCTGGAGCATATTCGAAGAAGACAAGCCGCGAAAGAGAAGACACTGCATTTGAATGGATATTCAATGCATCAACCTTTAAGATCACTTCCTTACGATATGTACGTTACAGACATGCGGGTGCGATTACCAACTTCAAATAGTTGGGTGCGAGTAGATAATTGCAGGTATTTATTGGTTAACTAATTGTATGCATGTGCAAGCGCAATTATTTCACGAATTGATTTTTAGATATAATCCTCGTAATAACAGCTTAGAAACGCGTTTATTATTTAATGATCTCACTATTAGTGGAAAAGTTGCTCTCTTTGATGAAGCAGAATTACAAAGGGAGCCTGTCCGTCCAGATTCGGATGATGCTTGCAATATGATCCTGCGCTTACGACGAGCAGGAATTGGGTAAGAACATATAGCAATCGTGTATGTTAAATGTAGAATTCAATTAACTGTTTGGTGAGTAGATTTTTTACAGAACCAATCCGTAGAGAGCGCGGACAATTTAACGTACGAACGGATTCCCACTTCCTGGAACCAGGATTCATCAGTGTCTATGCTTATGGATGCGAAAAAAAATTAAAGAGTGGACGGGATCGAACGTACGGTCGCAATCGCGAGCATCGTCGTGATTTCCGCGATGAGGAGGAGGAAGAAGAGAATATCTCACGCGAGATGGAGGACATTTTTCTCAAAGGTATTAGATCATTGTTGACGACCTACATGCAGAAGGAACTGCAGCCGGCCATTAAAGAAACACTCATGACCAACATGGGCTACACGTTATCCTACGGATAAGGCTGTCCACAGAAAGTCTTCTTGCGCATAAGTACGATAAGTGTAATTTAATAGCAATTGGCTATTAATCGTAAATAAATGTTTTCATATTTTATGAAGCAACACTTAGCGATATCGTCCACCAAGTGTACATAACTTAGCCACCCAATAAAAGCAATAAAATACGAAACTTGCTAAGAGTACCAAATTCAATTTCACTGAAAAGAAACAGAAATGTATACGTACAGTTCAATATCAACAAAACAACTACATCACATATATTTTAAACTGCCAAAATTAACATAACAACTAGTAGATCAATCGTTTCGCGGAGTCTTTTTCGGAGTGTTCCTCTTTTCAGAGCGTTTCTTCACCTTACGATAGAGATGTGGTGTGACACCATATTTTGTATAATTTCTAAATGTCGGCGACACATGTTTTAAAATAGTCACTTTTTTGTCCATGCTTTGCAACTCTTTCCACGTACCAATCGCATCACAGACGGCTTCAAACACAGCGAAGTTGATACCGCTAGTGAGAATTGCTTTCCACATACTTGGGACACATCCCTTGAAGAGCCCTGAGAGGCCTTCTTTTTGAAACGTTTTAATGGTGCAATTTATCATACTGTTGCATGTAAATTGCTGCCCAAAAGTGGTTCGGTACTTTTGAAAACCTTGGATTTGCATCCGTTTTCTCGTTAGGTCTAATGGGTACACTGCCAGTTTGCTACCCAAGCCAGCACAACTGCCGGCGATTATACTTCCGATGACTGAATACGTGCTTTCATCTTCAATGCCAACTAAACGCTTGTAATGCCTATCAATGAATTTGTATATCATGAACTGTAATCCTGCATTGGGCATAATTGATAACAATGTTGGGCTGAGCCCTTTGTACAATGAAAAGAAGCCTTCATGTTTTACCATATGAGCATAGCCCTTAAACATGTTTCCATACACTCTCTCACTTTGTGCAATTTGACGAGTTCGCATGATATCGAAAGGAAATGTTGCGACTGATGAGAAAGCCCCTAAAATAAACATAGAAATACTATCTCCTGATTTGTATGAGTCAATGGTTGACCAAGTGTTAAACAAAAAGCATAATCAATTATTTTAATTGTTTATTAACCTCAAAATAAACTACGCGTTCTGAAGTCGGTAATGTTGAAGTTGCAACCAACACTATTTATATTATTTTGTTGTTAACAAATCTTAAAATGGCAACAAATCTAAAAGGGCAAATTTCTATGCAAGTTATCCAAATAATAGAGGAGTTAGAATTGAAGGAAAATGCATCCTTTGATGATAAAGTTAAACAAGTGATATTTGAACTAATGTGGAAGAACTTTAAACTCTATGCAAAAGATTTGGAAAAATTTGCAAAGCATGCCAGAAGGGGCACAATCAATACAGATGATGTCAAATTGCTTCTAAGGCATAATGAAGCATTATTCTCCATCATGGAATCTCAAACAAAGCAACCAGCAGCTAATGCAAGCAAAGATTAATATGTTATAAATTTCTCAAATTACCTGCAATGGCACCACTAATAAAATTTATAGATCCTTTATGATTTTCATACAAATCCTTTGATCTTCCAAATTTAACAAGTTGTTGAAATGTCCAAAACTGCACAATTCCAAATGTAATGCTCAAAAGCTGAGCAGCTGTGTGTCCTTTCCAGAATGCAGTTACACCTTCCTCCTTATAGATCATGGATGTTGCTTGTATCATGGAAGTATATTTTGCTCCACTGATCCCTTTTTGTATTGGCTCAACTTGTAACTGAAATCTTGTTTTGATAACATCCAGTGGCTGGATAACAACCCTCCCAATAAAACCAGCAGCAGCACCTGCAAATACAATCTCCCCATGATTTAGATAACGCAATCGTTCACTTCTTTCTTTCCCTGTATTTTTCTGTTTTTCTTCTCTTGTACTTTTGGTGTCTGCAACCATTCTTTGGAGTACTGTGTTTCTATTGCATTATGAATCCACATTGGGATTCACTTATAATAGCGTTGGTAACACATTGGTAATTATAAATACATATTTTAAAATAGCGTAAATATGATAAAACGACTGCCACAAAGATTTTGGAGCTGAATGGTTGCAAATTATTTACAGGTTACGTTATAAACTGCTGATTAAACGTCAGGAAAGGTATGCTGAGATAAAAATAATTTTTAGTTAACATTTATATAAATCACATCAATTATTTTACAGTACAATAATTTTACAATAATTGAATTGATAGTTATACACATTTTCAGGGCTATGGAATCTGTGCCTGAAAAATAAACAATGGAATACCACCCGGACCCTACACTGAATCCAGAAGATGAAGATGATAATTGGGAGCCACCAGTGGAAGAACAATTAAGATTATATGCAATTTTAGATGCTGGAGGTATACCAGACTTACAGTTTAAATGTGCTGGCTATAGAGCTCCATCTCCAGAATTAAGTGATTCGCTTGAGTTCAAAGAAGAAATTCCGTAAGAAAGCAAAATATTCTACCTTACTTAGTGCACCTAGTAATATTGGAAATTGGTTTAGGATTGTTGATAAATCAGATTTTGATTTTATGGATGAAGTTACACTACCAAAATTGAGAATACGAAAAGACGGTGATGATGCACTAAAAGGTAGTGCTAAAAAGAAAACTACATCTTTAGATGGAGTATTAAACAACATGAGAAGGCATAATTTATTACCCAATTCAAAAAAATAAGTAGATTCACTGTGAAATATAAGTTTTTATATTCATATAATTGCAAAAACAATGTTTTAATTAACTGACCAAATTAAGTATGATTGAGTTTTACAACATTATCAAATTTATTTAGTATTGTTTGAAAGTTGCAATCATTTTTTATTGGCACTAAAGTGTTACTATTATGGGTATTAATTACCCTCCTATGCAAGTGACTGCCATTTGTTCCAGCCATACTGTTTGTGGAACCATAGATTTTAATTGGTAAGTTGCTTCCAAAATGGCAAAAAGCAAATAAACCATATGTTGGTTCAATTTGACTACAGTGAATTGCAACTGGTTTGTTATAAGGCAAGAAAACATCTTCCACTTTGCCGTTGAGTGCTTGCCAAATATAAACTTCACCTGATTCTGTCCCAGATAATAGGTATGTGCTACAAGATGTGAGAACACATTTCAAATTATTTCTAAAACACAAGGATCATTAGAAATACAATAAATTGAAGCAATCTATATTTAAAACATACTCCTCAATAGCTTCTCTGGGAAATGATATCAAAATAAATCCAGTTTTTATGTCAATTAATCTAATATGACCATCTCGGCAATTCACAATCAATCTTCGATCCTTCTGATGTAGAATAATCTGATTGATAATCACATCTTTGAGTTCCAAGTTTAGAATGCTTTGTATCAGCTTCCAGGTGTTATCGTCTCTTACCCATTTTAAAATCCCACCTTTAGAATCGGCCGAATACATGTATTTATTCTCTTTGTCGAAACAAATTGATGTTAGATATCCTTTATGTTCTTTTATTTCCTCCAAGAGTTCGTAGGAGGATAATGACCAGATTCGGATCTGTTTATCAAAACAACCAGAAACAATACATGGATCTGCACCATCGTAGAATAAGCAGCAATAAACATAACTTGGATGTGGTAAGATGTGTTCTAACTTCTGCATTGTTACATCCCAGATCATTACGGTATTATCAGCCGAAGCAGATAATAACAGTCTGTCATCAAGGGACCAAGCTAGGTCATAAATAAAGCCTTGATGGTCCTCTAAGTGACAATATTCTATATCATTTTGAGGCTGAAAGTAAATTGTTAATAAACAAAGGTAATTGGCTAATTGGAAAATTACTCACAGAATAAATAACAATCTTATAACTATTGTTATCAACAACATTCGTGGCAAATGCTAGAAAAATTCCATTGTGACTAAATTTAAGTGTGTAACAACCATAATCACCAGTTGGAATTTCCATTAGTTTGTGTTTTGGTTTTTTATTAAGAGAATCTAACTTTGGAAGGATTGGAAGGTCTTTAGGAAACCCACTAGTGATCTCATTTTCTTCTGTTTCGTATGTTGTATTTGCATTTGCGTTTATTTTCAAATTGAGTGGCGACTTTTGTACTTTGTTATTTCTTGTCTCTTTGTTAAGTTTTATGTAGAGAGATGCTGGATACTTACGCATTCTTCTCTTCTTCCACCAAAAATGCGCGTTACATTTTATATCTTGACTAGTACTTTGCGGGTAAAAGAGTTGCAGTCGTATACTTTGCTCATAGTTATTTTGTGGTTTCAAAAAACCCCATGCTATAATTTTATCCGGTTTGGATTCATTTGTTTCTTGATATTCTAATATTTCAAAGAATATGATTAATGTGCGGTGATTTTGGATATATTCGTAAGAAGCTTCAGATATATTGATGTTATCGTTCCAAATCAGTTGAAATTTACTAAAAAAAAACGTTAATTTTGATAACTAATTCTATATATTATTAGAATAATGCAATTACCTGCAATTCATTGGAGAACTGGTGTTAGAAACAAATTTATCTACATAGTCTACTGAGTTGTTTCTTGAGTTTCTGCTTGTGGCTTGAGTATCCGTTTTCTTTATATATTCATTAGTTTCACTATCAATTAAATGTACCTGAACAAATGTTTTCAATGCGAATGAATCTACTAAAAGTTCATCGGTTTTTATGATGTCGATTGTTAAAACTTCGTAAGAGTATAAATTTGTTGAACTTGCGTCTTTTATTTTTAACTCGTACTCAGTTTTATTATCTAGTTCACAGTTAGTTTCTTTGTGTTTCTCGTTTAATTTGAGGGTGTTATGTGTCGGGGGTATTTCCGTTTTCTTTATGAATGTTTTAGTACGTTTAATTCTTGGACGTTTTTCGGACATAATCCCGATCTTCTCGAATTTATTTAATGCATTAGAATGGCTGGAATCTTCGTCTTTTTTGTTAAAGCTTGAAGATCGAGAATTGTTTGATTCTTTTTCTGTGTGCTTTTCTTTTTGTAGCTTACCCGCTATGGTACCATCAGAATTTTCTATTTCGTCTCTTGTTTGTTGATTTGAATGTATTTCTATTTCCACAACATGATGATTGCTGTTATCATTCGCAAAATTCTCATCATCTTCACTGTCCGAAAGAAGATTAATTTTTGATGATCTTGAATTCTTTGTAGATCTACTTTTCCTCATACTTGTTAATAAGAATAGTAAACTACACGTAATGTACTATCATCAGCTAAGTTATATAAAAATTTAAATGTTTGTATTGAAAAGCTTAGAGGATTTCTAAAAATAGAAATGTTTTCATTGGTTTGATCCGGCTTGATCGCAAAAGTCTTTCACCAGCGCCAAAACATAACCTAAGCGACAAATCTGCTCCCTAAGCGTTTGCGCCATTTGTGTGGCGCAAGTTTGATCAGTTTGATCGCTTTGATTTTAATTCTGGGGACATTTGCGTAATGTTGGTACTTGCAATATAAATGACGTGAATGGACGTGAAGGACGTGAATCAAACGAAACAAACATTGCAACCGGAGGCAGCAGAAGTCAACATAGCTGATCGTCTGTCAGTGCAGTGGTCTTTTGTGTGGTGATTTGGTAACAATTATTTTCGGCTAAACATTGCATTCCACCGACATGGGGGATGGTTACGATGAGGAAAAGCAATTGCTGCTTACCGGTAATCGCAGTACTGCTTACACCGAAAAATTCGAGCGTAAGTACTGAACTTAGTTGCAATCATTTAGGTATCATCAGTCAATATGTCTCATTGAGATTATATGTGATGATTCATACTGTTTTGTAACAATTCCAGCACAACATACAACAGTCTCACCCATTGGCCCTGGTGAACTGCCTCCCCCATATTATCAGGGCACAGTGGGTGGCAATGTACCTATGGTCACTTGCCGAGTATGCCAGGCTATGATTGATATCTCTGGCAAAAGAGATCAACATGTTGTGAAGTGTTGCCAATGCAGTGAAGCAACAGTAAGTGCAATACAATGCAACTGAGGTATGATTCATTAAGCCAATGTTTTAGCCAATACGAAATGCTCCTCCTGGAAAGAAATATGTTAGATGTCCTTGTAACTGTTTGCTGATTTGCAAAAGTTCTTCTCAGCGCATAGCATGCCCCAGACCAAACTGCAAGAGGATTATTAATCTTGCTCCTAGCCCTGTAACTCCCCCAGTCCCATCCATGCCAGGAATGTGCAGAGTTAGTTGTGGACACTGCTTAGATACATTTGTTGTAAGTATTTCAACGATTTTTTGAGGAAGTGTATTTGTGAATTTAATTTTGTCTAATCTTACAGTTTAATACTATGAATAATGCACTTGCGCGTTGTCCGCATTGTCGAAAAGTTAGCAGTGTTGGTCCAGATTACGCACGAGGCCGAGGAAACATCTTTCTCTTTTTGAGTTTGGTATTTTTGAGTATTGGCATTGGAGTGACTGCTGGTACTATATCATTTGCGCGATCGCACAGCGGAATTTACGTGGTGTACGTAGCTTCATTCTTGATTGCTATATTACTCTTCTTGCGATGTATTTATTACTACACTATTAAAGTGAGCGCTATTAACGGACCCATGTAAACGCAACAGCCTTGAATCACGTTTTGTAAATAGGATGTGGATTTGTGGAATATTATGATTTATGTGCTGCTCACATATTAGGTTGACATACAAATAAGTATCATCTGATATGCGCCCAGCAACGAATAGGTCCACAAACTACATCTTTTTAGATTTTAGGAACACTGTATTTGTCAGCGTTATTAGGAGGGATCTCCAGAACCATAAGATATAAATATATGGAGGTGATTTAATATGTGGCCAGGTTATCATATAGTTGATATTTAGTATTAGATAAGCTACTTTATTCTTAAAACATTGTGTCTACAATCAATACATATATCTGTAAGAATTTAAGCTGATTGGAATTATGTGTTGGTGGAATCAGTTATGTTATGTTAGTCACACCTATGGTGCAATTTGTTGATTAACATTAAATTATGGGGTGTAGATGCAGTTACTTGACATACACTTATAGAAGTACACTTAATTGCCAGGATGTCCCATTCATATACATGCATATAATATAATGGAAACAATAATCAAATAATGGTACTTTTAGATATAAATTAGCGACTATGTACATCTCTGTGTATTTATTACTTTATCAGTGAATAGCGTCAATTGTCAAGAAACATTGCTTTGTATATTATTTAGGCCCAAAAAAATTAAAGCTACTGTATGTAATTATAATTGTATGTGATATTGTATTTTTATATTTTGCTTCATTAAATTACGTAATTACTATCAGTAGAACTAGTTTTTAGACATTTTGAACCGCTAGCTATTTTCACTTCAGGTGCGCAGCATTGAAATTCGAACCAAGGATGATCCAAATTGAATTTCTTTTAACAATTAACAGCAATTGATCGTTTTGATCAATAAATTATAACCTAGATCAATTAGACTAAAACGGGCGATTTACCCTTGCCAATTGGCTTGATCCAGGACAGCCTTACACGCATAACAATAATAATAATAATAGTTAATATTATCTCATTTGCTTTTAACCCAGAAATCTAGCTTCATATTTTTTACATTTTGCCGGAGGTTTACTGGCAAAGTAAAAGTTCTGTCCTGACTATTCAAGATAGGTATATCTAATTTTTTATGCACGCTCTGATTTTTCTTCAGCAGCTTTAACAAAACATGGCTAAAATTCCATATTACAATTCGTTTTAGTGTATTCAAACATAATAAAATAACTTATTTGTGTTTACCTGCTAAATAAAGAATTGCCTTGTAGCATATATTTTGTCTCGCCGCCATGTATAACATTATCGCATAAGTCATGTTTTGGACAATATCCGCTTACAATTTTGTATTTTCCTAAATTATCTCAACGGAATTCAAAACAATTATACGACCCTTCTAAAGAATGACGAACATTCTATCAGGAACTGGCTATCTAGCTAGACTATGATTCTGGCCAGAATCAGAATTACCATCTCTTCATACTGCATTACAATGTCTTTGTTTTATTATTTGTACGTACACAAATGAAAAGAATAATCACCATAGCTACCATAATTATAAGCTAATGATATTTATGGCTTAAGTTTTTGTTGATGAAAATCTTTTAATTATAAATCAATGTACACAATGTACATTGACAATTTATAAGGAAGGATCCGTAACAATAAGAACATATTTTAATGAAAAAATAGGATGCCAGTTACTAAATTGACTCATTTATTTTACACGCAGTCCTATTATATTGAAACTAATTGCGAATAATGCGTCCAAGGTTTACTTTTAACAACGTTGTAATATTCAACATAGAATTTAAGAATGTTGATAAATGATAAAAAACTGTAGTGAAAAACAAATACAACATTTCTATATATTGTAGAAAATTATTTGATTTCTTAATAAATTAATTAAAAACCAAATAAGACATTTTAAGTTTCTTTATCACTCTATTCTCATAAATTGTATATTTCTAATTTTAAAAAACATGTTATTTTTCTTCTAATTGCCTGTCACAAACGAAATTTAGTAAGAGTCGTTAACATCGCCAGTAAACCATCTTGGCACATCAAACCATTGCCATATTTTAGGTTGACTGTCATCATACGCGAACTCGATGCACCTGGATTTGGTTTCAATATCCCTATACTTCAGTAAGGTGGTTTTGGAACAAGTAGAAGGGTACTTGAAATCAAAGCAACTCCCTCCTAGTACTGTAAAGTAAGTAAAACCAATAATCCTAGAGGAAATGATATCTCGACTAGCTTCCAAGCATCTAAAGAATGCATTGTCGCACTTGCAGTGAGACCTGAATGG
>JAODGC010000005.1:2917746-2928428 GCA_027574925.1 Ecitoglossa quadriceps
ATGGTAGGTTCTGCGCCTACCATGGTTGTAACGGGTAACGGGGAATCAGGGTTCGATTCCGGAGAGGGAGCCTGAGAGACGGCTACCACATCTAAGGAAGGCAGCAGGCACGCAAATTACCCACTCCCAGCTCGGGGAGGTAGTGACGATAAATAACGATACGAGTCTCATCCGAGGCCTCGTAATCGGAATGAGTGTACAATAAACACTTATACAAAAAGCAATTGAAGAGCAAGTCTGGTGCCAGCCGTCGCGGTAAATCCAGCTTCAATAGCGTATACTAAAATTGTTGCGGTTAAAAAGCTCGTAGTCGAAATTGTGTCTCGCACCATTGGTACATCCATTTCGATTAAGATTGTGATGTTAACTGATGCGTTTGCGAGACGTCATGTCGGTGTGACATAAAGCTGGACGCGCCATCGCGTACGTTTCGGCGTGCGTGGTGCGTGCGTTTGGTGTCACAGGTGGCCGTCAGCCATGTTCTGTACACATGCACTACTGGGTGTCGGTTTCGGCTGCTCTCGGTGTGTATGTGCGTGCAGATCGTGTTGCGTGCTCATCCTCATGGCGATGCTCTTCACTGAGTGGCGTCGTGGGCCGACACGTTTACTTTGAACAAAACAAAGCGCTCAAAGCAGGTTTTAATGCCTGAATGCTATATGCATGGAATAATAGAAAAGGACCTTGGTTCTATTTTGTTGGTTTTCTTGAAATGGAATTCCAAGGTAATGATTAATAGGAACGAATGGGGGCATTCATATTGCAAGGGGAGAGGTGAAATTCTGGGATCCTTGCAAGATGACCTGAAGCGAAAGCGTTTGCCAAAGACGTTTTCATTGATCAAGAACGAAAGTTAGAGGTTCGAAGGCGATCAGATACCGCCCTAGTTCTAACTGTAAACGATGCCAACCAGTTATCCGCCATAGTCCTTTCATTGACTTGGTGGGCATCTTGTGGGAAACCAAAGTTTTTGGGTTCCGGGGGAAGTATGATTGCAAAGTTGAAACTTAAAGGAATTGACGGAAGAGCACCACAAGGTGTGGAGCCTGCGGCTTAATTTGACTCAACACGGGAAAGCTCATCAGGCCAGAACTCTAAAATGATGGACAGATTAATAGCTCTTTCTTAATATAGTGGATGGTGGTGCATGGCCGCTCTTCGTTCGTGAACTGATTTGTCTGCTTAATTGCGTCAACGAACGAGACTCTAACTTATTAACTATGTCGATACAGTCTAAATAATATGAAAGTGAAATTAAGTAGCTCGAATGATATATACACAATAATAACGCAAGTGAGTGGCGTCGTGTATGGTGTGCGTAGCTGTCTGTAGCCATCGTGCTGCAGCGTTTGCGTGTCTCCATGCATGGCGTTCATTACACAATATAAAGGCAAACTATGTTGGCTGCTAAATTAAAATTAGTAGCAGTATCTTCTTAGAAGGACAGGTAGCAGGAAGCTACATGAAAGAGAGCAATAGCAGGTCAGGGATGCCCTTTAGATGTTCTGAGCCGCACGCGCGCTACACTAAAAAAGTCAGCGAGTTCCTAGGCCGAAAGGCCCGGGTAATCTGTTGAACCTTTTTTGTGCTAGGGATTGGGGATTGTAATTCTTCCCCATGAACGAGGAATACCCAGTAAGCGCGAGTCATAATTTTGCGTTGACTATGTCCCTGCTCTTTGTGCACACCGCCCGTCGCTACATTCGATTGAATGGTTTAGTGAGGTCTTCGGATTCGTGATTGTGTTTGCGAGCGCATCACGAAGAAGATGCCCGAACTTGAACATTTAGAGAAAGTAAAAGTCGTAACAAGGTCGCCGTTGAGGAATCAGCGGCGGGATCATTAACATACATTTCTATGTTATATCCCACCTAAACAATTTAAAAATCAATGCTCAATGTTAGTTATGTCTTAACATTTGACGGAGAGCATTGTGGCGCTCCCCAGAGCATGCATATCCATCAGCAAACCACCCTAACACACACACACACGCACACTACGTCGCACTACGTCTAAGCGAGATTGCAGGCGCATAGCGTGGAGCGGATAGTGTGATGTGTGTAATGCAGGTCAGGGATGTCATCTACTCATCGAAGATGTAGTAGATGGTGGTGGTGGTTGTTGGTGTAACGTGCGTGTATCAGGAGCGTGCACATGCGCTCACACTGCCCATTGCCAGCGTATGCTTGATCGCTTTTCAGATGTAAGCCTGCTACGAAAGACTGCTCGTCTAATCGGCTTGTACGTTGGAATGTAAGCAGTGAGAGTGTGATGTTCATACTGTGCGTCAGCCATGTCACATTCTGCTCTATGTGCATGGTCAGGACTGACCGCAGGCTAAACTAAATAGTGCTGCATAATACATGCGGTCGTGCTAGCAGCCGATGGTTTAAGGCTGTTGTAGTACGCGGTGTATATGTGAGTCTAAACTGAATGAATTAAACAAAAGATTTGCTCTGTGTGAATGAATTGAATGAAGCTTTGATGAGTGGGTGCGTCGGGCTTAGTTGTGGATGCTGGTCTCGTTCATATGTCGTCCTAGCTGGTGCAGTAGTTAACTCTGTTGCACTTGCCTCGGCCTCGGCATATGCGCTTGTCAGCGGAAGCTTCAAGTTGCGACTGTTGTGGATTGTAATTGGCATGCTACCCTGATTATACGGTGTGTGTTGCAGTGGTTCACTCTCAGTCAACGGCCACTTACTTCTCTGTATATGCTCTCATATTACATGGCGGCGCCTAGCAGCCGACGGCCCGCTGTTGTAGTCCTCCATGGATATGTGAGTGTAAGCTTCGAAATATATAGACATATATACATGCGGTCGTGCTAGCAGCCGATGGGCGAGCTGTTGTAGTATGCGGTGTATATGTGAGGCTAACTTCAGAGCTCTTCTCTGTTTAATAAAATCAATAATAATAATAATAATACACAAGCTGGTTGATCCTGCCAGTGTGAGGAGCATGGCTGTGGTATAGCTGTGCTGTGCTGCGTGTAGGCGGAGTTGGGTGATAGTCGGTGATAGTAATCCGGTTAAGATTCCGGAACCTGTGCAGAAGTGTAACACCTTCGCACAGACCGTGCTCTCGTCTATGCGCAGCAGTACTCATGAAGCCACTCACATGCAACGCATTCGATTGCGTGAGTGAGTGTACGCTGCATAATGGGATGTCGTTCGAGACGCTGCTGGCACACGGTTCAGATGTTGTATGCTTACTACGTAAAAGGACTAAGTGGAAAGTCCCTCGCCGAGCATGTGTGCCAGAGCGTGCGTAGAGCCATCGCTTTATCGTAGCGTATGCGAATGGTGTTAATTGAGTCGATACTCCTTGGATTACGCGATCCGAGGCAAATCCGATGTGATAATCCGGAACCTGTTGTATGTGTATGTGTATGTGTGAGGATGGTGAGCTCATGTCGCCATGAACATCTAACTAGATAGCCATACGAGCGCCTCACACATCGCGCACACACACACACAGATCGTATCTCATTCGCAGCGCATAAAAGAGGTTAGCCTAATCCACCTCGCTCTAACAAGCAAAAAGGAAAAGGCAGCATACTTATTTTTTGTATGACACAATTGTGAAAACTAAAAAGCAACACGCTGAAGCGCTTGCTGCATAGCAGTGAGTGTGACGGCCTAAGCCTTCTTTTCTAGTCGCACAGAGCGGTATGTGCGTGCTGGAGGTTACCAGCGGTAACCAGTAAAGGCAAAACTAGTCTATACGGTGGATCACTTGGCTCGTGGGTCGATGAAAAACGCAGCAAGTTGCGCGAATGATTGTGAATTGCAGGACACATGAACATCGACAGTTTGAACGCATATTGCAGTCCATTGGATTTCAGTCCAGGACTTTGTCTATCTGAGGGTCGTGACCTATATACACGACTGCCCATGCAATACAATATAATAGTAATAGTATTATCCATAATCAGCATTGTATTGAAGGGTGCACTGGGCGTTCGTCTTTGCTGTGGCAGCGAAAGTGGTATCGTTGCTACGTGAACCGTCGCCTTAAATATTGCCTTGCAGAAATGCATTGCATGATATCAGACTGCACTATCACGTACAGATCTTTGTAGTAGTAGTAGTGTGGTGAGGCGATACAGATGTACGGTTGAGCCGCTAATCACATTGGTGGAAGCTTGCTATCTGCGCTTTAGCATGAGAATCAGATTGCGCTTGATTATCAGAATGTGAATTGAATTTGGCTAAAGCGAGCGCCAGACGGGCTATCAGGCTTTCACCCTCAACCAATTACACTCGATACTATCGATTAGTCACACGAACGAACCTCTACATAGTACTTATCGCCACGTTGATAGGCACGTCTAATATCCATGCTCTCGCGCCTTGCACTGTGTGTGCGCGCGTGTTGCATGAACAAACTAACAATCCTACACTCACACCGTGCATTTTCAGTTTAGCACACTACGCACACTACGCTCTCATACGCGCAGACATGACAGCGAAAGAAGACACACTATGATAATCTATGAGGAGCCTGTTGGCTGTGTCGTCATCGTCGTCGTCGTGTATGAGATGTTGGTGGTGGTGGTGCGGCGTGTGCGAAGCTGGTGCATTATGTGTTTGATGTGTTACTGATGTTATACGACCTCAGATTAGGCAAGACTACCCGCTGAACTTAAGCATATCATTAAGCGGAGGAAAAGAAACTAACTAGGATTCCCTTAGTAGCGGCGAGCGAAACGGGATGAGCCCATCACTGAATCCTACGTGCCACTTTGTAGTGAGTGCGTTGGGAAATGTAGTGTAAAGGATGATTCAACTAATTTCATAGCTCGGCGGTGCGTCCAAGTTCTTCTTGAATGAGACTTTGCTATCCCATAGAGGGTGCGAGGCCCGTAGAGACCATTGCTGAGCTTTGAAAGAGTCTATCCTAAGAGTCGGGTTGCTTTAGAGTGCAGCCTTAAGTGGGTGATAAACATCATCTAAGGCTAAATATGACCACGAGACCGATAGCGAACAAGTACCGTGAGGGAAAGTTGAAAAGAACTTTGAAGAGAGAGTTCAATAGTACGTGAAACCGTATAGATGTAAACCTGAGAAACCCGAATAAACGAACTAAGAGATTCACCATCGAACGTATGATCGATGTGGCGTCCATGTTGTACGAAGGATGGTAATTAATGTAGATTGAAAAATCTACGGGTCTTCCTGCAGACTTTCATTATATATATATTACACTTGGACTGTCACATCACCAAACATGGTCATGCGGACGTGTGCAATTCTCTTTTAGTAGTACGCTGCGACCTGTTGGCTGTTAGTTGATGGCTCGTGAACGGAGCCTATGTGCATGCTTGTCTTTCGACAGGGATGCGTGTAGACGTTGTACGATGACCTGACTAGCGGCTCGACAGTATCAAACTTAACCGCATTCAGACATATTGGCCGTCGATGTGTTCGCATCCGACCCGCAACAAGCACAACCGTTGAACTTAATGCTACGATTGCATCGCCTTATGAGCGCTGGTCGTCATTGGTTGCGCGTTGGCTGTTTCGTTGTGGTGCTTTCGGATCGTGCCTCTATGTTCTATCAGCAGCGCAATAGTTTTGGGTAATTTCAGGACCCGTCTTGAAACACGGACCAAGGAGTTGAGCATATGCGCGAGTCATTGGGACTAGCTAATCCTAAAGGCGTAATGTAAATGAAATCATATGCATATACTATATGTATAGTACATGAGGGAAGATGGGTACCGTCTAAGGCTGCCCCGCACTCCCGGGGCGTTTCATTCGTACTGTACGATGAGGCGCTCTCATAGCGTATATGCTCTTACCCGAAAGATAGTGAACTATACTTGATCAGGACGAAGTCAGGGGAAACCCTGATGGAGGTCCGCAGCGATTCTGACGTGCAAATCGATCGTCGGAATTGAGTATAGGGGCGAAAGACCAATCGAACTATCTAGTAGCTGGTTCCCGCCGAAGTTTCCCTTAGGATAGCTGGCATTCAAACCACAAATAAATCGATATAGTTTTACTATATCAATCATTACGCTAATAGCATCTGGTAAAGCGAATGATTAGAGGCATTGGGGACGAAACGTCCTCAACCTATTCTCAAACTTTAAATGGGTGAGAACGATGACTTACATAAGTGAAGTCACACACTATAATATATTATATTATAAATGTTGTATACGAATGCTAAGTGGGCCATTTTTGGTAAGCAGAACTGGCGCTGTGGGATGAACCAAACGTTGAGTTAAAGTGCCTAAATGTACGCTCATCAGATACCACAAAAGGTGTTAGTAACTAAAGACATTAGGACGGTGACCATGGAAGTCGGAATCCGCTAAGGAGTGTGTAACAACTCACCTACCGAAGTTACTAGCCCTGAAAATGGATGGCGCTAAAGCGTACTACTTATACTCAACCGTTAGCGGCAATAGTGATGTGGCGTATCCGAATGCGGTGCGTGATGTCTTGAAGCCCTAACGAGTAGGCGGGTCGATACGGTGAGCGCAGAAGGATTAGGCGTAGGCCTGTCTGGAGCCGCCGTTTGTGCAGATCTTGGTGGTAGTAGCAAATACTCCAGTGCGCCTCTGGAGGGCTGATGTGGAGAAGGGTTTCGTGTGAACAGTTGTTGCACACGAGTCAGTCGATCCTAAGCTCAGTGTTACAATCTATACTATAACAGATGTACACAATAATAATCTATGACAATTTAATTTAATATATATTATATATTATATACAATCAAATGAGCGAAAGGGAATCCGGTTTGTATTCCGGAACCTAGCAGGGGACCGTTTGTTGTCGGCCACTCTAGCGGTAGAGTGTTCGTCGGGGTAACCCAATCTAACCTGGAGACGTCGTCGGGAGGTCTAGGAAGAGTTTTCTTTTCTGTATAAGCAATCAGGGTCCATGGAATACTTTAGCAGTGAGATATGGATTAGATTTGCAAAGAGCATCGCACTTGTGGCGGTGTCTAGACTCTCTCCACGAACCTTGAAAATCCAGGCGAAGGCCACGCGAACGCCTCCTGCTAGCTCGTACCCATATCCGCAGCAGGTCTCCGAGGTTAGCAGCCTCTAGTCGATAGAATAATGTAGGTAAGGGAAGTCGGCAAATTGGATCCGTAACTTCGGAATAAGGATTGGCTCTGGGGATCGGGGTGCGTCGGGCTTAGTTGTGGAAGTTGGTCTCGTTCATAAGCCGTCCTAGCGGGTGCAGTAGTTAACACTGTTGCACTTGCCTCTTCGGCATATGCGCTTGTCAGCGGAAGCTTCAAGTTGCGACTGTTGTGGATTGTAATTGGCATGCCCGTCAAACGGTGTGTTGCAGTGGTTCACTCTCAGTCAACGGCCACCGGTTAACGATCGGCTCAGAACTGGCACGGACCAGGGGATTCCGACTGTCTAATTAAAACAAAGCATTGCGATGGCTTCAACCGAGTGTTGACGCAATGTGATTTCTGCCCAGTGCTCTGAATGTCAACGTGAAGAAATTCAAACAAGCGCGGGTTAACGGCGGGGGTAACTATGACTCTCTTAAGGTAGCCAAATGCCTCGTCATCTAATTAGTGACGCGCATGAATGGATTAACGAGATTCCCTCTGTCCCTACCTACTATCTAGCGAAACCACAGCCAAGGGAACGGGCTTGGAAAAATTAGCGGGGAAAGAAGACCCTTTTGAGCTTGACTCTAGTCTAGTACTGTAGGGTGACATGAAAGGTGTAGCATAAGTGGGAGACGTGATCACGGCCCGTTATCCTCTATGTAGGTTCTGGTCGCACGTCGTCAGTGAAATACCACTACTTTCATCGTTGCCCTACTTACTTAATCGTACGGAAAGCGTACTCTATGAACTACCTGACGAAGACGTTTCCAACGTTGAAATTAGTTATTAAACAGTTAACGTATTCTTCTTGTATTAAATGATACGAGCGATGCATGCAACCACTGCGCGCTGGTGGAGGTTGGCGAGGGTGCGCGACTCCTCGGAGCCGCCACACTCAAGGGCCGATATCGGTGCGTAGAGGTAGCGCATGTATCAGTTACCATATTATATTATATTATGCGAACTCGAACATGATCCGATTTAAGGACACTGCTAGGCGGATAGTTCGACTGGGGCGGTACATTTGTTAAATAATAACGCAAGTGTCCCAAGGCCAGCTCAGCGAGGACAGAAACCTCGTGTAGAGCAAAAGGGCAAATGCTGGCTTGATCCTGATGTTCAGTACACATAAGGACTGCGAAAGCAGGGCCTATCGATCCTTTTGTATGAAATGTTTTCATCAAGAGGTACCAGAAAAGTTACCAGAGGGATAACTGGCTCGTGGCAGCCAAGCGTTCATAGCGACGTTGCTTATTGATTCTTCGATGTCGGCTCTAGCTATCATTGCGAAGCAGAATTCGCCAAGTGTCGGATTGTTCACCCGTAAACAGGTAACGTGAGCTGGGTTTAGACCGTTGTGAAACAGGTTAGTTTTATCCTACTGATGGCTTAGTCGTTTTTATAGTAGGCCTGCTAAGTACGAGAGGAACCGCAGATTCGGACCTATGGTAGTGCACTCGCTCGAGCGGGCGAGGTGCAACGCTAAGTCCGCGGGTTTAAGCCTGAACGCCTCTAAGGCTGTAACCCACCTAGAATTTTAAACGATATAAAATACGAGCGCTAACCTACATGGCAGGCTCAAAATCATCCTAGATAGGCACATGCAGTATTCGCATTGTCGAACAAGCCAGAATCAGATCAAACTGATTATACAGCCAACGATGACCGCATATCGTTTATATGGGCGTATAACCAGAAACTCATGCGATTGGCATCGTATTGGTGGTACTACTTAAACGGCCAATGTGTACAGCGCTCAAAATGCTTTACACACGATCTAGATTCTTAGCAGGGTGCTGTAACTCATGAAAGCACAGTGCTTATGCGATCTGGGGAGGCTTCGCCCGGTCGCTAAGTCATTTGGGACGCGGCCGCCGGCCGGAAGTTTGAAGTAGCCAAATGACTCGTCATCTGCTAGTGACGGAGAAATGAATGAATGAATGAATGAATGAATTAACTAATATTCTTCTTCTAATAGAAGTAGTATGAAGAGAGCTGTTGGATAGATTGCTGGTGGGTTGGGTTAAGCGTTCTGTACTTGGCATTGCGGTGGCGGTGTTGCAGGAGTTCCCTATCTAACCGGCCAGCAATAAGCAACAGCAAGCAATGAATTAGAATGAATTGACTAACTAACATTCTCCTAATGGAAGAATGAATGCATGTGCCTGAGACCGTGGGACGGTAGCTAAGAGCTTCCGCTAAGGACAGTGTACACCTACCTAGGCAAAACTACACAAGACGTAGAGTAGCGAATACAAGGTAGCCAAATGACTCGTCATATGTTAGTGACGTAGAAGTGAATGAATGAATGAATGAATTAACTAAACTATTCTTCTAGTAGAAGGATGGAGCTGTTGCTGGTGGGCTGGGTTCAGCGTTCTGTACTTGGCATTGCGGTGGCGGTGTTGCAGGAGTTCCCTATCTAGCAAACCAGCAGCAAGAAGAGAGAGAGCATCGGTCACGAGCGAGCAGTATGATGATGAGCTGCCTCGTGTCGGTCCGTTGTTCAATATCACATTACATTACATTACATATGTTATATCGCTCATCATCGAAACGCATGTAGCCTGCATCGGTTTTGCTTTCGCTCCATCATTCCGCCGAGCACATTGAAATAGTATGGTTCATTAGGGTGATGGAGGTCGTTTAGTACGAACGGTGTATCGGTGATAAGACTGCAACAGTGGATTGGGATCTGTTTATGCACGCATAGACTGCCCGCATGTTCACACATATACCAATTATTACTACTACGTCTCTGATGTATGTAGGCAAACCTTTTAAGAAATCTCACTGCGTTCCGAGAAAGAATGTACGTTCATGAATGAGTCCCCATTCGTAAAACAAAGGGGACTCGGCAAAGACGCTACACTTATCTAGCAGATGATTTAGAGAAAACCCAACTAAATAAAAATCGATTCGCTAAAGATTTAGCTTTCGAACGCACATACTCAACCTAGCATCGCACCGACACGTAGGGTGAAGCGGTACGACCTGCCGTCGGTGGTTGCTAAAACGGTTGTGGCAAGATACTAGGACTTCCTTAGCCGGAACCCTTTTATCGGTCGAGTACACTGCACTAGTACTAGTGTGGTGGAAAGAACTATTTTGAGCAGTCGAAAGCATAATGGACGCAAGCGGTAGCGTTACGGCGTGTGGCCGGCTGTTTAATCAAAATAGATACCTGGTTGATCCTGCCAGTAGTCATATGCTTGTCTCAAAGATTAAGCCATGCATGTCTTAGTACAACTACAAACTAAAAGTGAAACCGCGAAAGGCTCATTAAATCAGTTATGGTTCAATCGATCGTACAACCCAGTTACATGGATAACTGTGGCAATTCTAGAGCTAATACATGCAAATTGACAGCCTCACTCTCTCTAGTAGAGGAGGTGCTTTTATTAGTTCAACACATATTATTATATGATGGCTCTGAATAACTTTAGCTGATCGCACGTCCCTAGTGGCGGCGACGTATCTTTCAAATGTCTGCCTTATCAACTGTTGATGGTAGGATCTGCGCCTACCATGGTTGTAACGGGTAACGGGGAATCAGGGTTCGATTCCGGAGAGGGAGCCTGAGAAACGGCTAC
>JAODGC010000006.1:339-13781 GCA_027574925.1 Ecitoglossa quadriceps
AGCCGGCGAAGCCCCATCGTCGTCAACAATTAATTATTCAAATTTTTTGGAAAAGTCCCTGGTCGATGCTGAGAAACGAACCCAAGATCTCGAGGACGCTAGGCCGAGCTCCAAACCACTGCACCACACAACTGACTGAAGTAACCTACTTGGATACATATCTTTGAGGTGCATATTAATAACAAACGCCTGCAAAATCGCCATCTCCTCTTTTCTTGGGGAGGTTCCTATGCCTTCCTATTCTTTGTATTATACTTATTTATACTTTACACATTTCGAATTTCTAGCACACTTATAGTTATTTAAGTAAACGCGATGCATTTACCATTGTTTAAATTTTCTGTAAAACAGCGGGCTGAACTGAGGAGCAAACCCGAGACCTCGGGTTCCCATGCCTAGCCCACCAATGACTGTAGAGAGAGAAATATATTTATTATTTTAATATTATATTTAAACAAATTTAAGAATACGAGTCTACTTTGAAAATAACCTGTGTTGAAATATAAATATGATAAATGCAAAATTATCTCTTATTCAGATAATATTGTAGTTCTGAAAAGAACTGTTTTATTTTCTTGGAAGATCTGCGGTGAAGGTGTTCTTCCAGGCTTCAAGTCCTTATGTTCTCCTTAGATTCTATTGAGTTCGGCTACTAGTAAAAACATATTTAACAATAATAACAGTTATTAGATATTATATATAATTCAGAGAGAGCAATAATTTGCATTCACGTTTCCACAGCAAACTCCATTTAAGTGCATGGAGCAACGGTATAAAATTTGATCACTGACCTAAAAAATTCTATAGGTATTTTTTCCAGGATCTGGACTATCTTGATTTATGCTACATTGTAGTGGAATTTATTCACTAATGTTTGACGGAACACTGAAAAAACACTCTTCATACGTTTAACAAATTCATTGAGCATCTATTGTTTATAACAGGTACGAAATGTACCGAAAAAGTATCAACTTAAGTCTCGTATCTTCCGCAATTTGCTTTGAAATAGTTATTTAAACACGACGAGATGTGTGTGCATCTTCCGCCGGCAGAAGTGCAAATGTACAGATGCGGAATATTTTGCAATCCTTGCACCAGATGTAAACAACAACAAACCAGGCAACACACTCGATACCTGACTTACCTGTCAACACAAAGTACAACGCATTGCATGCACACTGTTTCACTTATAAGCGATTGATTTCACTGGTACCAGTTTATAAATTTTAAGCATTAATTAAATCCTGCGTTGTGTCTGGAACAATTATTAATGGTTACCAAATTAATATAAACTTTATAACCCGCAGTTTGTTGAGAACCACCGCGGTAGCCTGTATTACAACAGAAGAAAGTTCTCTGCAACTAATAAAATTTTTGTAATTTATAGATAATTTTGACTTCAGTTTTAAAGCATTTCTAACAAGTTTAAAAAATGTGCTTGTCAAGAAGATTTAGCAAAACTTTCTAGCAACAAAACGCACGTGCAAAATGTAATTTATCCCTTTTATACTCGGAGATAGTGGAGTTTTCCTAGAGCGCGTTGTTCAAAAGTGTAAAAATAGTTAATTTTGACTTCAGTTTTAAGACAGTTCTAACAAATTTAAAAAGTATGCTTGGCAAGAAAAAATTTGCGCAACTATGCAGTGAAAAACACAAATATATAAATTTGATTCATTTTTGAATTTTTAAATAAAGCATCTGTTATTCAAGGGTTAAGGTGGCCGTATTTTATGTCAAAAGAAAACAATTTTGACATTTTGACACAAATCACAGACAGCGACGGGCTTGAAATTGGTAATACTTCTTGCATTGATTGCAATTAATATTTCTATTTGTATACATTTCAAAGTAAACAGCCAAATTTAAGAAGCAATAAAGTAAATTTCAGAAAACTGACACCATGGCTTACAACTCTCGAAGCTCTGGAGATTACTGGCAAGGTGGTCAACCAATTCGACAAGAGTTTTATAATCCTGAAGCAGAGTATTCATCAATGCAGTCTCAACAACTTGGTTTGTTTCTTTTATCAAAATTCTTGCCAAGAAAGCTACATTATAATCTTTCAGATTTCCAAACTTTTGCTGAGGATAAAAATTCCTTTTATCAATCACAAACTGGAAAATCCTTCATGGAACCTTTTCAACAGACCCAGTACCCAGAAATGTTTACACCAATGGCTTCTGATTTTAATCAAGAAGATGATGAACCTCCACTTTTGGAAGAGCTTGAAATATATCCAGACAGGATAATGGAAAAGACTTTAGCAGTTTTAAACCCATTTAGAACTCATAGTTTGGCTGATGATGCTGAATTTCTCTGCAAACAGACAGATTTGGCAGGACCAATCACATTTTGTCTGGTGTTAGCTTGTTGCTTATTTCTTTCTGGTAGCAAAGCACATTTTGGCTATATATATGGTCTCTCAGTGACGTCCTGTTTGTTGATGTATGCTCTCTTAACACTAATGACACCAACAGTTGATTGTTTTACATTGGCCAGTGTGGCAAGCATTTTGGGGTACTGTTTGCTTCCAATTGTTGGATTGTCAGTTGTTGGAATCTTTCTATCATTGCACAGCAGTATTGGTATAATTATGGCAGCATGTGCTGTTCTCTGGTCTAGTTTATCAGCAAGTAGATTATTTGTGGCAATGTCAGGTGACTCTGAGCAGAGACCTTTAATAGCATACCCTTGTGCTTTGGTTTCTGGTGTATTTGCACTTCTAATAATCTTTTAGGCACACTTATTTAATAAATATTGAAATTAATTTCTTATGAAGTATTTATTTGAATGAAATGTAAAAGTCTATAATTAATATTTATGTTGGCACATAAAATATGTTATTGATTTGACGTGATCAGATTATAGGTCGGTCAGAATATAGATATTTATTACATTAAATATGAAATTAACTTTAATTTTCAGTAATACTAATTAATTCGTTACCTACCTGCCAAGTGACTAAAATACATCTTTTTTGGAGTTTTAATTCTTTAATCTTGAATTTAAAAAAAAAAATACAAAAACAATAGTGTCTTAAAATTTGTTGTTAAATGAAAAAAGTGTTGAAGGGTACTACAACATTTATTAATTTATGCAAGTGAAAACACTTTGTTAAAAGATGATCCACTAGAATCCTGTTTTCCATTTTATACGATTTCCATTATTTTCATTAATTCATAAATAAATTAACGTAGCATTTTTTATTATTAAAAGTAAACAATTGATGTTAATTTTTATTTTATAAGAAATCTAAAAAATATATATAAAACTGACAATTGGGTACTACCTGCAAGAAATAATCCGTCAAGACAGTAAATATATTTAAGTATTTTTTCAAAAATTCTACATACCTTCATGCAATAGTACATTGTTTATTATTCGTCCATTCTCGAATATTTCCGTTTTTCTGAGCTTTCTGATTTGACAATTTTAAAACTACCGCTTATTCAACAGCGCCATTAGTTGTTTATGTTTCCGTACCAAGTTTCTCTCTTCCGTTTTACGTTTGGAGTAGGTAGGTATCATCTTTTTCGATGGTTTAATCAATCTGCAAAAATCTAAACAATCGCCTGCCTTAAGCAAAACAATAGTTTCTAGTACGTATACTTAATAATAGCGAAATTATTTAAAATCGATATTTGATGCAGTACTTGAGTTTTTCGTAAAATTCTTTGCATTGTTTTCATCATTTTGTAGAGGTTAACTGATGTTTTTGTAATTATAGGTCCATAACCATGGGGGCCTACAAATATATGCAGGAGTTGTACCGTAAGAAGCAGTCTGATGTACTGCGCTTCTTGTTGCGTGTACGGGTATGGCAGTACCGCCAGCTGACAAAAATGCACCGTGCGCCAAGGCCTTCACGTCCCGACAAAGCACGTCGTTTGGGATATCGTGCAAAACAAGGTAAACACTTGCTAGAAACTTTTAAAATGCAGTTTACTTGCAATCATTTCTTCTTGTAGGTTTCTGCGTGTTTCGCATTCGAATCCGTCGCGGTGGCAGGAAGCGCCCTGTGCACAAGGGTGCCACTTATGGCAAACCAAAGAGTCATGGTGTAAATGAATTGAAGCCAGTCCGCAACTTGCAGTCTCTTGCTGAGGTTTGTTTTTGCCTTGTTTGTACACTTCAAACAGTACATTAATGATGATAAATGGTTATGCTGCTGACTACTATGATTTAGCAACTTCCTTGGATGTCTGAACTCAACTAAAGTTATTCTGATAGTGTCTACAACTATCATAGGACTAATTTGGTTTTTAATTCTTTTAGGAACGTGTTGGCCGCCGCGCCGGTGGTCTCCGGGTTTTGAACTCCTATTGGGTTGCTCAAGACTCTTCATACAAATATTTTGAAGTCATCATGGTTGATCCCTCACACAATGTAAGTTTTTTGAGTTGCTATACTAAGTTTAATCATTAAAATGATGATTGGACATGCACCACGCTTACGAATCCTGGTGAAAATTGTATCCTAGCAGTCTGATGCATTCTTTGTTTATGTGCATTAACTGTGTTGATCTACAAGTGGCGAATTCATGTTTTATTCTTGTTATAGGCTATCCGTCGCGATCCTAAAGTAAACTGGATCGTGAACGCCGTGCACAAGCATCGCGAACTTCGTGGCAAGACCTCTGCCGGCCGATCATCTCGTGGTCTTGGCAAGGGACATAGGTATTCGCAGACTACCGGTGGTTCTCGCCATGCTGGATGGCTACGAAAGACACGCCTTCAATTACGCAGGAAGCGATAAGTTACTTGTACACATTTTTATCAGGTGTAACTGCTATTGCCTGGCGCATTACTGTTGCTGTACTGTGTTTGGCCAAGAAGTTATTATTAAAATAATAATAAAAACATGATGAAAAAACGAAATCTAATGCCGTTATTTTGTCCACATTGTTGCTATTTCAGGAAACACAGCACAAGGTATATAATTAAAACTGTTTACTAAAACGAGATAAATTACCTAACAATAGCAAAATGTATGTTTATTGTTTCATTTGATTCGTTTCGCTGCATGGAAATATCTCGTCGAATCATTTCTTCAGTTTGACTTAAGTAGGGCGAAAAATTGGTTTAGATGAAACTATTGTTAATACGGTGAGACGGATTTTTTATCGCTGAAAAACATGCGGAGAATGAACACTTGTCCAATGGCTGAGCAGAGGATGGCCAGCGTCTCAATGACTGCCCAGAAAAAGACCTTCTCATTAAGGTCCTCAGCTCGCTTGCGACCCTGCGCTTCCCGCAATCGGTGATGGGTTTGGAAGTCGAGGATAGTGTTTAATGCTTTGTGGATATCTTGAGCAGATGTTTCCATCTAAAAACAAATTAAATATTTGTACACACTCTTAGTGTTTTTTTTACTGGCCTTATGAAAATGAATTATACCTGAGTAAGTGCTGTAACATGTTCCCCAAGCCCTGGCAGAGGCTGTTCTTCACCCACTTGAAGATCCATATAGACTAGTTTATGAGAAAACGTAGAAAATTCATTACTGAAGCACACAACATAGACCCCAGTAATATTTGCAACAAATGTATAAGAGTCAAATTGTGTTTTGACTTGATGATAGATCACTGTTTCCCTGGGATCTTCTAAAGTTACATCTACATCATACTGTCCTCCAGTTACAACCTAAAATAAAACAACAGTTGTCATATTCTCAATTAATAAGCCAACAACGGTAAGAAGACATACCTGAAATTCTAGAGTCACCGACGTATTTTTCTGTACTTCTTCATGGAAACATTCCTTGGCGCTGTCTGGTAATTCGAAGGTTAATTCGGTGGTGGCGGCGAATTTTACGACATGCAGAAGGGCTAAAAATAGCAACACACTCGAAGACATTATGTTATTATAACGCTGACATTTAATACAAAGGGACCACGTTTGCCGTTTTTCGCAAATTTAAGTGCAACAAACGTAGAAGGCACCGTGTAAGAATTATTTATGTTTGCAGACAAACATTACGACGGCGCGGCGAGAACACGTCAAACGTGGCCACATCATATCAGCAGGCGCAGACTAAATGCTCATTGGTTGAATACGTAAGAAAATCCAACCTAACAATTTGAATTTTAAAGACTTTAGAAGCAACTTATAACTGGGTGCTTGGTCAGTTTGCATAAAAAATTGTGGTTGATGGTTAAATAAGAAATAAGCTCAATATTCCAGGTAGGCTTAAAAGTAAGCCAAAATTTGTTGGGTTGCCCATTAGGACTTGGGTATTTCAACAATTCTTAGTTTTAGCTGGAAAAATCATCCTTTACTTTTTATTGATTGTAATCATTCATATAGTTGCATGATTTTAATTCTCCTTTATTCCCATCATCTTCGTAATAAGTGCCAATCACCTGAATATAAAACCCCAATAAATGGCACAAACATTACAAAAGAAAAACCTAAAAATCGCACTGAACATAATTATAAAACTGTAACTAATACTTCCTAAAAACAGAACCTAGCTAGAAAACAATAATTTTATCCAATTGAAAATCGCGCGAGACATATCTCACTAACTCTAATTCTTTATAAAACGTTGCAAAATTGTATATCTCCATTATTTCTTTGCAATTCTTAACAACTGTAAGAAATATCGTGCACTAGTCCAATATAATTTAAAAGAATGTACACAAACTAGTTTCAATCAAAGATGCAAAAGCAAATTCCAACAATCTTATAGTAAATACATTTCTGATTGTACCTGAAACGCGCCGCGCGCGCATGGTAATTAATAAAAAAAATACATAAATAACCGAATGAAAATTATACTGGACTAGAGTTGACTACCATTTTCCACCCTTTCGTCGGTTTTCATTTAAAAATATTCGTGCGGCCTTCGCCCTCTCGTATATTAAATAAGTTTCTCAATTATCTACGTGAGCCTGACGATTGGCACTGCAATAGTTTATGCATTGTGGCTGTCTTCATGATGACGCACAGCAGATTACGTCGGATTAAAAGTTATTATTAGAAGTTATTAGAAATACGCGCATCGCGAGTGATACAAAACAAACGAATGTAAGGCTGAAGGTTAAGATATCTTGATTCTCGCTCCCTCGGACTAATCATCGTCGCCCTCATCATTCAAGGATGCGTACTTATTCTGCCCGACGATGTTTAGCGGCTCCGGCGTCTTCCTCTTCGGCATGTCACGCTCTGTATACTCTCTAGAAATAAAGCACTGCAAACCCAAATCAATGTAATACCGGTGGTTTTTATTACCTTGGCGGCCGCTTTTCATGATCCCTACTGTTGTGTCTATTATCTTTTCTATCTCCATGTCTGTCACGATCATTTCGATCGTTTCTCAGCGGTCTCCTATCACCTGCATCCCCTGTAATTAAAACCAAAGATCACTCTCTACTCCCAAGAACACTCGAATTCCTATAAACTTATTACTAATAGATTAGTCTGAATCGAGTTCTACTAAATAGTTCAGCAGCTCACAAATTGGACTAAAACAGCCGGCCGTGAGGTATTTCCAAATGGAACACTTCCTACATCTGAAGTAAACTTCTCCTCGACTGAGAAGTGTTCATCCATTGCTGGTCCCTCACCCCAATTATTAACTGGGCGCCCCGCTAGAGCATTAGTGGCCTACTCAGACCTTCCCGTGACCAGACAAATGTAATAAATACACTGTACGTGGGCCTCAAATATGAGTTTACAAGTAATAAGATCGGAAGAGTGCAGGAAAAGAAGTGGTAAGTCTTAGACCCACCTCGACGGCGATCTGGTGAAGCTCCACCACGACGAATTTCCGGCGAGCGCCTGCGATTCGGCGAAGCTCGACGAATTTCAGGCGAACGTCTGGGCGAATCTCCACGATCTGTGGAATCACGACGTGGTGAAAGACGTCGACGCTCAGGGGATCTACGACGAACATCATCCTAAAAATTAAAAAAAGAAGAAATTAGTTTTATTTCAGAAGTGAATGGCTGGTGAGTATTACCCTTCTTTTTTCCGAGTCAACTTCAACCTTGGCAAGTCTCTCCTCAATCTCCCTCTCACGGGCAGTTGTATCAACTGGCTTCGCACTGCCGAAGATAGAAACAGCTGGAGCTTTAGGCTCTTCCTTTTCCTTCTCTACTTCAGGTTTACCATTCTCATCTTTGCTGGTCTCAACAGGAACACTGCGTGGCGCAAGATTTAACTTAGGCCGCATTCGTGGCTCTCCGCCATTTCTTTCTTCACGCTCGCGATCCATGTTTCTATCATCATAACGCCTCTCGCTTCGTTCAAACTGTCTATCATCTCTATCTCTCCGCGCTCCAAATCCTCGCCGTTCGCTAGATTCATACCTAGACGACCCCTCACGAGTAATTGGAGGAGCATCCCTTGTAATAGGTTTGTCATCTCTCGCTTCTCTATTGAAACCACCACGATCCCGATCACCATCGCGGTCTCGGAATGAAGGACGGTCTCCATCGCGGTCTCTAAAGGAAGGTCTGTCACTATCGCGCCACATGCCAGCACTGCGATCATCGCGATTGAAATCACGACAACCGCCATCACGGTTGAAGCGTCGTTCTGGTGGACCATCAGCCTCTTGGCGGCCAAATGAACGCCAGTCTCCCGTAGGAGCTTCTGGACGATCAGGACGATTCATATCCATGCGTCCACGACGACGATCATTGTCGGAATTTGTTGCTACTTCAATGCGTATTCTGCGACCTTTTAATGTCTGTAAAATTACGATAAAAAAATGCAAACACGCTAAAACAAAAGGACGTCTAGCTTACACAATCAGGTTTCCCCAAAGCTTCAATTAAACTCTGTTGGTCTTCAAATTCAACGTAACCAAAGCCTCTGACACGTGGTTCTTCACCCAGGCGATCTTCGCGTGGAATTCTCATACTAACAATCTAAATAAATCAATAAATCATTACATAATAAAATTAATGGTGCCTTCTCACTTAGGTACCTTTAATCCATCAAAAAATTCCTCTAATTCATCTTCTTCTACGTCATAGGGTAAATTTGAGAGGTAGACATTGAAAGGCGGTGAAGTGGGCAGTTTCTGCGTAATATCATCCAAACCTCGCGCAGCTTTTGGTGCTGTGGGCAGCACAACGCTCGCTTGTTTAGCTGCAGTCCTACCTCCATCATAGGAATCTAAACGAAAACAAAAGAAGCCACGTTTACAGCACTTAAAACATGTTAAGATGTTTAAAAAATGAAAGATAAAAGTAGCGTGAGAGTGTCAGACAGAGTGAGAAGAGCAAGTCAACTGTAGATTAGTCTGAATCGAGTTCTACACACTTCAGTCCTTAACATATTGCTATGTAAGTTCCAAAGCAATTTGTAGCTTGCAGATTGAACTAAAACAGCCAGCCACAGGGGTTTCCAATTGCTTTAAGTCACACACCTACCAGAACCTGGTCCCTGGTTATGACAAAAAGCTACCAATTTCTGGTTCCCCTGCCCTGCAATAACCAGGCGCCCGGCTAGAGCGTTAAACGGCTTTCTCAGACCTTCCCGTGGCCAAAAATGTAACAAGTACTCTGTTTGTGGGCCCCAGATGCAAGTTTACAATTGACTATACCATAAATCACCCATAAAATCATCATTTTACTTCAATGCTCACCAAGTTAATCAAACTTACGAAATTCAGACGATTTTTACTCACCATAAGAGTCCTCAACTTCATCGGCCCAGTTTGATGGCGCTTTGCGAATCGGAATAGTCACAGTCCCGGGAGTCTCCTGAAGAAACGAGTTCAGCGATAGGGTTTTACCCTTCGACTTCTTACCCTTTTTGCCTGGAAGCAGTCAGAGGAGTGTATTACAAACAGGCTGTTGAGATGAGATGGCAAAAACGTGAACGTAACCACGTTTTTCCACGGCCACCATGTGGTTTATCAATCGCGATGCATTGCAGCAAACGGCTGGCCAGTCATGCAAATTGAGACGTGGATGTCTCCGTAAACGTCGATGATGTTCATGGTGTGGATATATTTATGGAGAATTCGGAATATAAGTTACACGTGACAAATAATAGACCGTACTAACCTGAAGAAGCCATGTTGAGGGGATCCGGCATTCCAGACACGACGCAGGCCCACCAACTTGACAGCGCGCCGGCGCGCGAAGCAGCTTCCACCACCACCAAGTGAAACAGTTCCGCTGCCAACTGTTTGCGCTTTTGACCTTTGTTTCGATTATTTTGAAGAAATGCAAATATTTGCACCGCGTTAATTGCTGATTCGTTGTATTAAACACTGGAATTTTAATACTGCTAAGAAAAATGAGAATTTGAGTAATTATTGATAGCATTTGGCTGAATTACTCGTGACAAATTGACAACTTTATTGTGGTTGAAGTCACTAGGTACTTGAAACTTAGTTCAGTTGGTTACCTACTTTTGACTTTTAGACATGGAAGTAAATAAAAAGAGACGTTAGAAAGAAAAACAAATGAAAATTTTACTTATTACAATGCAAATTCATCATGAGCTCTAAAATAAAAGAATATAAGGATCCTTTTATCAGATCTGCATATATTATCACTGCTGTTCTACCTGCTTGTTGCTCACGAATCAGCTATAAAAGAAGATAGTGATTTTCTCTTGTCTTGATAACAGGTATCACGAATTTATTTATAATTAGAAAGATTTCCGAAAGCTGGAAAAACGGAGATTTCTTAGCAACCTTGCACTTAATATTTTGCATTGCGCTTTAGTTATAAATGCGTAGGTAGCGCAACAAAAATTTGGCTCAAAATAAATAAACGCGTAAGGCGGATGTGATTTTTATTGCGTCTGTACCATAATTCATTCGCCATGGCACGTATATTTTTAATCCGCCGCAATGTCTCCTCGCGCCTGTTGCACATCTTTGTAGGCTTTGTATGAATGCATCTATTAATACGCCCTTTGTTGCAAAGTTTTCAACAGTTTGCGATTCGCAAAACAGTCTGCCAATATGTCAGTAGCTTCAAAGCAGGTGCGAGACATGTTTCCACCCGAAGTTATCGAGAGAATATTGCTGCACTGCGACGGGAAGACTATCAAAGCAGCTGAGAGCGTGTGCGTCGGCTGGAGGGAAATCGTCGAATACTTGGCACAGGTGGGTACGGTGCGTAGTTCACGTGCCACACAAAATATCAATACAAAGCTCATCTGTGTGCCTACAAAGCTGCATTTGTCAGTTTACATTGCAATGTTTTAGAAACATGACTTGTGGAGGAGATGTGTGCATCATGACATCCCAGAGCAGGAACTCATCCAATACAAAACAAAATGGGTTTCTGAGGATGGAGGAGAACCAGACTGGGAACAATTGTATGAGAATTGGAGCACTTGGCATGACATTAAAGTGAATATTCAATTCCATAATGGTACAACCTGGAAAATAAATAAAATTGCATGCATTGCTGTTATTGGTAAGCGAATATACTGAAATTAGCAAACAATATTGTACTCTTCCTTTTTTAGGACAATATGTTGCTATTGGTTTAAACAACGGTTGTGTTAAAGTTTATGATAAGGTTGGATATGTTGTCAAAGCCTATCGTAATTTAATTCTCCCAGTTAAATCAATTCATTTTGTTAGGCCACAGCCAGGTGAATTCATCTTCTTTATGAAGCTCCTAAGTATATTTATTTGTATCTATATTTGTAGATCCTCTATTTTATGAACTGCCAAGTGAGTTACTAATAGCATACAATGACAAAGTATTCATTAATGACCTTCGTGACACATACATGCCGGGTATTTTCACCGACAGCTACATTTTCAGCGCCTACAAGCATTTTATTTGCGGTGTTTCGCAAGACGGACATATTACCATCGCAAGAGTAAGCTCAGACGATGAAAACCGCAAGAAATCATTCAAAGTATTAACATACGTCCGCATTTACTCCCCGGATAGAGTCAAGAGCTGTGCACTTGGTGAAGGAGTTTGTATCATTCTAGTCAATGATAAACTACGAACGATAAATTATAAGGAAGGCAGTAAAAGTTCGCATTTTATGTCCGTTGAACTTACAACGCTTCAATTTGGCACCGTGACTAACTTAATGATGCGAAGGGATGTTTTCGTCTTTAATGACAAAGTTGTTATTACAGTTACCAGATGTAAGTAAGTTGTTTATTAAACCACGGCATGTTTTACTAAATATAAATCACTTTAACAGCAATAGAGATAATGCAGCAGCAACTCTTCGAACTCTTCATCCTCAATGACGAAGACAAGAGCAACAGTAAGAAGATGTTTATCCCTTGGCGGCTTTTCAACGCATTTATAACATGCGTTTATCTTTATGGCAACACACTGGTGATTGGCCTTAACACTGGTTCCATTTACTTTTACGTCATTACTGACTGGAAACTCTTTGATATCTCCAACTACGCTCAGTGCATCTCAATGCCTGATGTTGGAATTGTGCCTATCATATCCATCGACACGGTGGAATGCTATGGTCGGAGGGAATTTTACATTGCGAGCAACACATTTGTTCGCAAACTCATTGGTGAGACTGTAATTTAGACACAAAGTGATCCATGTTACCAAATATTTAGGAGTTGTACTATATTTTGTCTATTGATGGAGACTTATATATTTTTTACCATTGTCATAGACGGTGAACAGTTTTTTTTAAATAAAATTTTAATGAAACCTAACTGTTATGATGAAACAATTATGGTATTCTTTGCGGTAATATTTACAGTAAAACATCAAATATATTCCATTTGCTTAGTGACTATACATGTGAATTTGCTCTTGGCTTTTGTCATTTTGTTGGTAGGGACATTGACAAGCGTTTATGTTTTCCCAAGTCATAAAATAGGCCAGTAAATAGATAATTCATTAAGGAGTGTTAAATTATAACATTTACCTTGTACATTTAAGAGATTCGTCTATTAATGCCTTGGTTTCCATTCGTTCGTTTGTCCTTGAACAGCTTTATTTAATTTAGCCATTCCTAGATATGTTTTTACATTATAAAACGTTTACGTACTTTATTTATAACTTGTAACAAGAGTAGTAGATGTAACATCTTCTCTTATTAATTCTAATCAAATTAATAAGCGCTTCCTATCTCTGATTGCATCATGGTAATAAAGAAACAAAACAAAACAAAATACATTTTGCTAGTCATAGCCCAACTTTAAGCATTGATTAAATGTCATTATGTACAATTTGGACATTTATGTACCAAAAAACGATTAATGTATAGGTGGTTTGCTTATTTTATGTTTTTTTCGTCAATTTATCTAAGTAATTAGTGTAAATCAATTTATACTTGATTTAATTTTTAAGAAAACAATGCATACCCTGTTGAAAGCAATGAATTTCATCATTTACTGGTCCCCGAGGCGCAAAACCAACATACTACAAAATTCAACTCACATTCGCGTAAAACTTTAGTTTCTGTGTTTTACTTAAATTGTGTTGATTCCAATTGGAAATTTACAATAATTTTTTTTTC
>JAODGC010000006.1:19299-38552 GCA_027574925.1 Ecitoglossa quadriceps
ATAAACTCAGGAAATTGCAAATCATGATGTTATATCAACTTAAAAACTCACCTGTCGATAGAGATGGCCATTAGAGAGAAAACTGAAGCACAGATTGAGAGAGCTGCTATAAACTGTGCTATTTTACAGTACAATTTACCAAAGGGCCAGTCTGCATTCAACATATAAACAAAATTGAAAGTTACGTTGAGAGTAGAAACCATGGTGTCTGCGATGGATAGATTTACTGCAAATACAAAAGTCATGTTTGTACGGATATAAAATTAGATTGAAAAGAAATCAAATTAACATATTTCTGCATACATAGAAAGTAGTTGAACACAGTCCGCATCCTTTTATGTGCTAAGACAATCCAAATCACAATTAAATTCCCTCCAGTGGCAACAATTACCATTCCAGCGTATAATATAGACCAGGATGCTTGACGCCATAGTGGTAGGATGAAACGATTGCCTTCCTCTTCTATTATAAACCCAGAAAGAAATCCAAAACAAAACTTATTGATATGTTTACTATCTTATTTCAAATTCATTGAATACCTGTTCCATTGACATGATGTACTGTTGTATTTTCGTCGTCCGTTAAATTGGCCAAGACACCAAAAGGATTCCCAAATAAAGTTTCATTCATTTTCCTATGCTTTCCAAAATATAGCCCAACTAAAAGTTGTCCTCTGTTTTATTTATCTTCTATTGTCACAACTGTGACATGCCATTGAATGGTTGCATACATTTGTAATCGTTGTATGGGCGCAGGACTCACGCGTTATCATCATTGAACTGGTTGACAATTTACATACATCCGGATCAGGCATCACGTTTTAGTTGAATCCACATCTGAAATTATTCAAATAATAAAGGCTTTCTTTGATATAAATTTTTAACAACATTTTCATTGTGTATCCTTCCGTCATACTCATTATCTGCATTACAATTATAACTGCGCCAAATTTGCAAAACTTTTGAGTTCAGCTATTCAAAGCTTAGCATATTTCTTTGATTCAGAATCTTAACCAAATCTCTGTGTAACCTTTCCCGAGTACTTTGCAACTCATTTTTTTGCGGCAAAAGAAAAAAATTAAATTGGCAAAAGCACGTTGCAAAATTTTCTGTTCATTGATGCGCATGGTAATATCATTTGTAAGTTATTCGCGAGCCGCGGTCTAGCAATCAGGTTGAGTGAGTCCGAAAAGTGGGAAAGCTCACGTAAGCGCCGTTTTTACGTCGGTGACCTTTCAAGAATAATTGCATTTGCTGTGATTCCGCGTCATTTACTTCAGAATTTAGGAGACAACAGAAGGACATTTAGAATTGTCTACGGATACTTAAAATATGCACACAAAAACGTTGAGACTTCACTTAATTTATTGAGGAGATTTATTGAATTTGGAGGATTTTATTTAATAAATCATTCATATTGTTCATTTTGATTTATATACTCAGATAATATTTTGCAAAAGAGAACAAATCCTATTTTAAATTCCTACCATATCAATAGTTTTTTTCTATGTATTTTGTCTAAGTTTTTGTTTTTGTTCTATTTATGTTCTACGAGGATTCTACATTTCAGAATACAAAATACCAAACGCTTTTTCTCAATTCAGGCGAATTTTATAGAATTCCAACGGTTTCAACTTTCTTGTTTAGCGCTCCACATGCTTTTCAAGACGTGAAAGTTGTACAAGTTTTGTTCAAGCAGGAAGCGACGAATTGACAAAACTAACATTCACAAACAAATTGGACAAATACATATAAAATCCACCAACTTCTGCAACTATTTAGAAAAGACGCTGAAATCTAATAGAAGCACATGCTCCTGACGTAGGCTAGAAGCTCTAAGCTCTAACCCTCTTCACCATATATCTCCCAATTTCTACACTATCTTGAGTTTCGACACAAACTTGGTTGCAATCTATAAAGAGTGTTACAGAAAGTGCCTGATTAAAGTTTCAGACTTTAGACTTGACTGTTTGGCGAGATATTTGAAAAAGACACAGGAGCATGTGGTTTCGACGTCAGCACCACCAGGACGCGTCATCTGCACCCTCAGTGGTCCAGAGATACTTTACGTCTACAATTTTTGAAATTTTAAATTGCATTTTGTGCATTTGAAAATTTAAAAGTTTTCAACAAGATTGGTGGAAAATACAACATGGATTATTTGATTGATGTTACTATTTACGCTTGTTAGGCATTTAGGTTTGACCAAGAGCAAAGCAATACTCGATCTAATCAAATTGATTGAAAGAACATATGATGACTGAAAATGTCTTGAGTTCAGTCTTAAGAGGTCTTTACGGTGACAATACCAATCATTTACATTTATTGCTTTGCACGTTTGTTTGTACTTCGATTACAGTTTCATCGTCCCTATCCTTAACATCCAAACAAGGGCAAAAGGAAAACAAAAGGTTCCTATAGACTATTACTCGTTTAATTTATTTGTCTTACTGATTGAATCTGATTTGTGAATTACCAATTTAAATCGTTTAAAACTAATTTTAAATTGGTCTAAATTGTATTCGATTGCATTATATTCTTTCAAGTCCAATACCATACAACACCCAGTCAACACTCTGCAATGCAAAAAAGAAAATTCGTGTTGGTATTCAGTACGTCGATCATATGACAACAAACATTCGTTGCGCCCATCGAACGCAGGTAGTTTTAATTAATTGGATAGGTTTCATGTCAACATGAAAACGAATATTAAATGTCAACAATGAGATGAAATCCATGCGCAATTTATACCATTGATTGACCAACCGATGCTTGTTATTTTTGTTGAGAGCATAATCTTGGAGAGTCCTGGACATATTATGTAAACAAGGAAATAAACAGTTAATGGCAAGGATTAACTGATATAGATTTTGTAAGTTTATTGTTTGCAAACCCTAATAGGTCATTGAAGAGAGGGTACTAATTTATTTGCCCTTAAATCTATGAAATCCTTGTACACGATATTGTGTGCACAAATTGCTTAAACCAGTTTATTAATTCAAAGAAAAGCAATGTGCAGTACGCTGAAACTGTCACTATCAATCCTTTTTTAGAAGAAAGGATGGATGTGTTTCTTACAGCAACAAATTATCATTGGCAGCTTGAGCTAGGGATTGACATCATGTGACATTGTTGAACATTCCTATTTGGGCTAATGTATGCTGAGGAAATAGACCTAAAGCCGATGTAGTTACAGAGTGATTTATTAACACAAACTAAACGTACGTCTCGATGTGTATGGGCATCACAGTTGAGTTACACTGGGACAAAATTGAGGCAAACAAACAGAATTGAATCCACAGTATATTAATGATTTTGTGAAGTAAGTATTAATTAATGTGGTTTAAAATTGCCATGGGTAAATTTAATGGATATAAACACTTACAAATGATGATTGAGTTTAATCCAACTCCCAAAGTAAAAATTGTTGCTTTATTATTTATCATTTTGCTAGATTTCAATCCAATCTGAATGGAATTTAGGTACATGTTTGTTTTGGTCACATTCATGTAGCTTGACAGGTTGAATATTGCATGGCAATTTCAGGAAACTGCATGAAATTTTCATGCTTCGCGGAATTGTGAACATGATTAATAGATTATTGTATCACATACATTGACAAGAAGTGGTTACCTTCAGGAAGTAAAATAAATCATTTTCTGCAATAAATCCTTACTCCTCTTTATTAGTTTCTCTCTTGTTGGTGGAAAGTCAATACATCATAGAAATGCAATTTAATGAATTGGCATAATATATAGTAAATTAACACTTTTTATGTTTTCTATTTCCTTATTTTTATTTATATGAAATGAATGAGTATTATCCTGTTGTAAAATGTTGGTAAAAAGATAGAACTGAATTTAATAACTGCAGACCAATAATCCACCTTCATAACTTTCACATAAAAAACCATTTGCCTTCGTAGACATAATAAATATGTATTTTATTTAAAGGGTTTTAATGACTTAACGGATTTGCTTAGATGGGAAGAAAAGTGAGGAAATATTGGGTTTTCTAGGAAAATACAAGGAAAGGCGGTTATAAATCTGTGGCACTAAAAAAGTAGAGTTTGGATGAATTGCAGAAGAGAATTTATGCCTTTTACTCACATTGGGGCCTCGTAAATTTTCATTAAATGTGTGCAATGTTAATTACAGAACATGCAGGGAAGTTTAGACATTGCAACTCTGAAGACGGTTGCTGGCAGGTGAGAAATGAGGAATTAAAATTACAAATGAAACATATTTGCAACATGTACATTTCTGGGATTGTTACACAATACACTCACAATGTAAAATTGAAACTAAAAATATAGTTTTGTTTAAATTGTGCAAATTTTTTGTTTATAACTTAAACCAATTAAAAAAAATAAATGTGTATATATACATAATATTAAAGTTTGCTTTAAAATCTTTATGTTTGTTATGTGGATTTGGTTTATATATATTAAACGCAAATGCCCGGCGCCTCCACTATATACCCTTTTATTATAAGAAATAATTTTATACCGCACAAATATTATTATAAATGTTAAAATAAAAACATTAGAATTACAACGTTTAAGGAATTAATTTATATTACAAAATCAAAGAAACCAAGTTTTTAATATGGTTTTTCTTTTTATTTTTTGACAACAAGTAAAATTTTTAATTTAATCATAGAGTACATAATCCACATAAACAAAATAAGTAGATCAAATGGAATTAATTTTCAATTTAACTTTGAGCTGTTTCCTGAAAGCAAAAGGGATGCCATATTGTGTGGACATGTTGAGTAAATTATGCAAAGGAGAGTTGAACAAGCTGTAAAGTTAACATGGTTAAACATTGCATTGCATCTCTTGTGTGAACTGAGTCATTGAAGTGAAATAAGCCAAGTTTATGGTGGTAGTGAAAGAGCAAAATGTTCCTGAAGGTAAAATTGGTTTGCATATACAATTTTATTGACTATTTAGTCCATACTTTTGGGCAATTAATTTTTGGAACTGATTTGTACTCCTAATAATGTACACCTCTGAAAAAAATTATTTTATAAGTTGAGTTACTTTACTTGGAATTTCTTAAGAGATTTGTGAAGGAATTTCATTTTAAGTTCATGATGCACCACTTGGGTTGCGTGCATTTTATACAATAGTAACATCTTTCCACTTAGCATACATTTTACGCCACTTTGCGTTATTTGCAAAGAGTATCTTCGCCCACAATTTTCGGATGGCGCGCGCATTTGCTAATACGATTTGAATCATTCTATCAACTAGAGTCAGTGCTTTCGGCAAATAGACCCTATGCATGTTGTTTGTTGTAGCCTGCTTAAACGTGGAGCACATTGTTATCTGCAAATGCTATTTGTAATGATGCGATGAGCAATTTGCTGACAGTTCACTGATTCTCACTCAACTTATTTGGAAAGGGAAGGAAATATCTAAATTAATTGCAGGTTACTTTCAAAAAATTTAAAAAAACAAAGGAATAAAAACATAAGACCCAAGTTTTTTATTTGCTTTACTTATATGCCATTATATCATTCCATTTTATTCAGTTTAGTTGAATTTTGTTTATGCAACTGTACCATGTTCATTTGGTTGCATAAGTGTTATATCCGTGAAATACATTTAAAGCACCGAAATAGCTCGGAATATAATCACCAGTCCATGGGGAATTAATGTGATTGTAAACAGGTTGCAAATTATGATTCGATTGATAAATTGGTTTGCTGCTCCATATGGGTACATACTGTTTATTAACGCTGAAGTAAACCGGAATTTTACTTACAAACTCCCTGTATGGTCTTTGAAGGTAGAAAGCTTGTGTATGCAATGGATAAATTGGTTTAAAGCGATTAAAATCCTCTTGGATTAAATGACGTTTTATTTTAGTACTGCCATCCTCAGCTAGAGTATAAGTTAACAAAGCTATCGCCAATCCCTGGAAATACAACTCTTTTTAATATCTTTCTGATATTATTGTCCAATAGGTACTCACTAACGCTTCTCTAATAAGCTGCATCTTGCTTCACACTCGACTAAGAGTCTCAAGTAAATGAAAAATGATGTGACTTTGGAAGTTGTCTGCCTTTTATATAAATTTTGCAGACGGCAACTTCTTAGAAATTTATTTGCGTGGAACCTGGTTACACTTGTGACTTATGAAGACCTTGACTTGTGCAAAAAGGTCCATAAATAAAAATGAATAAGTAAACCCACGTAGGTACTCCAAATAAATCTTCACAATAAATTAAATTATAGAAACAAAGGTTGCAAAGAAATTGAGGTTCAACACGCAACATATCTAACATGTTGGTGTTTTTAACAAGGCTTTTCTTTCCGAAAAGTTTGTAGGTATTTAATTTTGCGATATTCACAAACTTGGCCAAATGCAGCCATCCACACCAGCTCACAAACGACGTTAAATAAGTTGAGTAAATTCACGCGCAAAATCTCCATATTTATGATGGGATTACACCAGCATGCAAACTTTAAGCTCCAGCTTTACCAAGCTCGTCCAAACTACTTTTCCTGCAAATTGCACAAGCTGCGGTTGTGCAGCTCAACGTGTCTCGTCATAATCTTAATCAACAAAGAGCGATCTTGATGCTTACTCATCATTCTTCTAAGCTGCACGGCAGAAAAACAACGACCACAAACTGTTCTACTTTATTCTCTTAAGCATATTTAGTTTACATAGTGTAGTTTTTATTTCTACTTTTTTTTTACTGCAAAAAACATTTCCTCTCGTTCTTGATCCCTCTCACCAATAGTATGTCACGCATGATCTCAATTCGGCATGGAAATGCTTTCCTTTTATTGCAAACGAGCGTGTTTTCTACGATAATATTTAACTCTGGTGACTTGTCCATTGAAGTTTATTGGTGTTTATGAGAAGACAACTCAAGACAAACAACGTACTTACAATGTTACTCTAAAGTTTCATAAGTAGAAACAAACAAAAAAATTGTAAATGAATTCAGTCCACTGGAAAAGTTACCACAAAGTTTGGAAAATGGTTATAGGTGTCATTTATGTGTCATATTAAGTATCATTAAGATATATAGCTGGTTTGAATAAAATGTCTATTTTCATTTAAGTACAAGTAGAAGAAAAATTTCAAGCGTTTTCCTCATGAAATAATAAATTCTTATATGCAACAATTTTTGACCTCTACATCCACTCTATGTTTTAAGCAAATATACTAAAGATATCATTAAGGTGAATTAAAAATCAACTGAAGCTGGAATGAAATTTCGCATAAAAAATATCAAAATCATTGGCAAACTCATTTTGCTATCAAATATATAATTCCTCGAATAGAAGTAATTTTACTTCAACTATATTGGATTCCTCCTGACTCTATTGGAACATATTATAAGATGTAAGCATGTTACATTTGTTATAACCTTGGTTATGTATGGTTATGTATGTATGTACGGCATTGTTGCCGGACGTAACCTAAAATATCTTTTTAGAATGCGTACAAACTTGGCTTTCGGTTGGATCTAAAACGGGCATCTCAAAAATCAGAAAGCGAATGCAAAATTCAGGTCCAGTCTATAAAACGTTAAACTATACGTCCATATGTAGCAAAACTTATATTCAATACAACCTGAAATTTGCGGTTTGCTTGTATAAAAAAAAAGTGATTTCGATCTGGGTAAGATATTTCAATGATGACATAAAATAGGAGCACGTTCTAGAGATGTTTGAAGCATATTTCGAGTTCGTATTTATATCAGACCTTGCAATAAGCCGTTCTCCAATAATGCGCATCATAAGTAAAGACAAGAAGTTGAGGAATGTATTAAAAGAAAATTATAAGACAACATTTTGTCAAATTGATTTAGATAGATATTTATAAGTTTTTTAAAGAAATGTAATGTACTCCAATAAAATACTAGTAAAACCTTAACTCCCAACTAATATCAAATCTCAAATTAATCTCAAACTACAATAAATCCTATACATGTACTAGTTAAATAAAAAAAAACGGCAAAAAGCAACATGGCAACATGCTGATAACATTTGTGTAACCTAAAACATTCAAGTGTCAATGTAAACTCATTTCACTGCAATAAATATTAAATACTTTGTAAGCAAGATCAACGAAACTCTTAGTTTAAGGCTTTAACGTATTTTTAAATGCAAAGTTATAATTAAAATCTTTTTTTGATTGGAGAGCTTAAATTCGATTGAAGTTCCATCCTTGAAACACCTTCACTGCCATGGTTATAATTAATTGGAAGGCCGGTTTACTCAAACCACACCCTAGCATTTTCATCAATTTAGGTGCCATAGACATACAGAATAATACCATCCTTCCTGACACCCTTTAAAGTGATTCTACTCATTTCCAAAAGGTACAAGAAATGAATTGAATCATTAATCACTATAAGCCTCAATCATTTTCACGCATTTTAATTCATTTAGCAATTATCAGATTCAGGTTGCAATTATTAGTCCACCGCGGTAATTAATCAAACTAATTGATTCCTATTTGGTGACTTGATCAGGTTATGAGTATGCGGGTTGTGGTAATTAAGATTTAATTACAGTTAGCCAACTGGGAAGTGAAAATCAAGACAAAGACCATAGTTTAGATCTTTGAGAGACTACGTTACTAAAGAATCCTTTTATGCTCCCTTTGAGTCAGCTATCGCTTAAGCAGATGACTAGGAGCTAAAGTTTCAACTAACTGTTATCTAAAACAGGGAATAAGTATCTTTGCGTAGGTACACTACACATAATAATATAAAAAGAGTTTTTGTATTACTTCGGGATAATGAAGTTGTCTAAATGCATGTTGCTTGAAGTATGCAAGGTGTCGAAGTGGGTCAATTTCAATTATACCCTTTTTCAGACCATTTTGAGTCATAAATTAAGAGTAAACAAAATAAAAACAATGTTTTAAAAATACTAAAATTCAATTGTATGTCAAGCTTTAATAGCAAATTGTTTAAAAAACAGATTAAAACATGGATTTTATATTTTTTCAAATATTAGTTGGCCTTTTTTTTTGTATGAGAATATAAATGATATGTGATCCTTGACATCAATAGAAGCTACAATTTAATATGACACTTTTGAGCTAAATTTTACCTAAAATCCCATATAATCTTTTTTAATATATTCAATACAACCTGAAATTTGCGGTTTGCTTGTATAAAAAAAAGTGATTTCTATCTGGGTAAGATATTTCAATGATGACATAAAATAGGAGCACGTTTTAGAGATGTTTGAAGCATATTTCGAGTTCGTATTCATATCAGACCTTGCAATAAGCCGTTCTCCAATAATGCGAATCATAAGTGAAGACAAGAAGTTGAGGATTGTATTAAAAAGAAATTATAAGACAACATTTTGTCAAATTGATTTAGGTGGATATTTGTGAGTCTTTTAAAGAAATGTAATGTACTCCAATAAAATACTAGTAAAACCTTAACTCCCAACTAATATCAAATCTAAAATTAATCTCAATCTACAATAAATTGTTTAAAGAACAGATTAAAACATGGATTTTATATTTTTTCAAATATTAGTTGGCCTTTTTTTTTGTATGAGAATATAAATGATATGTGATCCTTGACATAAAAGCTACAATTTAATATGACACTTTTAAACTGAATTTTACCTAAAATCCCATATAATCTTTTTTAATAAATTGTTTTTGTTCAGAACAAATTTAGTAATAATATATTCATGCAATGAACGTGAGCAGAGCTTAAATGAAGATTAAGCAGCATAAAAGTATCCAATTCATTTACATTCGTCATTTTGTAGTTTGATATTTTTTTGCTTTTTACTAGAATGCGTTCATTTAAAGTTTTGAGCAATATTGAAGTTAATGCTTGAATATAATTTTCAAGTGTTTAGATCCCAATCGTAAATTAATTTTGAACTCAATTTGTTTGATTTGTACAAGCACTAGAAGTAACAACTAGGAGACACTTGAGAGTTTGTTTTAGTGTTTCAACATTCTAGAATCGGTGCTACCATGCTATGCTAGAACGCTCAATTACAAAATCACGAATTCTCAGTAGAACTGTCAGGATGTCGCTGAGAAATGCGAGAATGTTACTCTTAGCATCTAAACGATTCCACCGTGGAATGTGACTCTCAAGGATGTGCAACTTTTACAATCATATGATTTCAAATTGTAGCTTGCAAGTTTGTCAGTGTCTTCCGTTTGTAAATAATTACATGTTTAATTCTACACCATTGTACTAAAGCGTATGGTGTTTTCTATTTTCTACATAAAATGTTTTTACATGTTAGCAAGTCCTTGAAAAACTCTTAAAACGCTTTATAGCATTAGTTATTGCTTTCCATGCTTTAGTAGCTCTTTAACCACCTTGACGCGTTTTCCACCGCTGTCTAACGCAAATCTCGCATTTATATTTGCACGAAAATTCTCCGGATGTAAAATGTGATGGGTTAAATCGTGCGAGCATTTTCAACACGGCGTTCTACGAGCTTGACGTTCATCTAGTTTTTCTTGGCACTATTACGCTTTTTATTTTTAGATTTTACTACTTGAGGGACCATTTACAAATTGGATTTTTCTCATTTTGACTTTCTATTGACAAAAGATTGTTTATACTTGTACTACACAATATACAATGAGCTTTGATAGATGATGACAATTAATTTCTTTGTATCATAAACTTCTATAATTGGTACAATTGTTAGAAGACAAAGGATACATTCTTATTTCTTGTGAGGATTTCCAAGATTGTAACTAAGTAACATAGCATTGGCTATTAATAAAATACAATTATCAACAAATCATTTATATTATAACATTGCTATTTTCTGAAGTAAAGTAATCCAATTTCGTATTGTTTGAAGTTGATTCATTAAATAAATCACCCTATTTTTTAGAAATTGAGAGGAGTTTCTTGTTGTTATATTCATTCCAAATTTTCGTAGAATTGTTTTGTATGTTTTAGGGTTTTACCTGTCAATAAACAAGAAGATAATTTATTATCGTTTACGCTAATTGTCTTTTTGGAAGTCATCCACGCACATTATGGATTCGTCTGAGATCCAGACAGGATTTTTATTGGAACAACAAAAACATCGTGTGTTTTATGAAAATTTTATAAAGAAACAATTTATTCTATATAAAAAATTAGTCGAATAGATAATTATTGTGATTAAATCTCTTGCAAAAAGTAGTTTTTCAAGTTAATTGATGTTTCAATTCAAACAAAAATTACTCTATTTCTTGTTTTATGTACTTAAACTGCACTTGAATTATGTAGTTCTATATTACAAGCTTTATAAATTGCTCAGTGTATACCATTTATCTTGTTTGTTTAAAAATTTTCCAAGCGTAAGCTTCACTTTTTTGCGTTGAAAAATGCAGAATTTGTAGATATATATCAAAGTATTATTCAAGTTTCCATCTATTTGTAAACGTTTTCTGTTTGATATTCGCACAAATTTGACACATCTGCAGTATGCAAATTTAAGGAGGATGTGCATCTGGTAACAGTTGCTCCTTCATAAGCTCATATTATTCCTGAAACCAATCAAACTGGTTGAAGCCACTAAGTTTATATGCTACAAGTAGATATTGTAGTAGATACATTGTGGTTGAATTGTATATCAAAGTGTTTTCAGAAAAATATTCCAACAAAAACTAAAAACAAATGGGGGTTGTAAATATTTTATGATGAGTGATTATAAAATGCATTTTATAACACATTTTTACCTCTGCTTTCTAATTATTTGCTTATTTATGCTCCATTATTTGTTTTTATTTGCTCTAATATTCTCATGATGATAATAAAGACAAATTACATTACAAACAACATTTTCAACCTCCACATAAATATATCAATTCAAAAAGACTACCTAGCATTTTTCTTTCTTAAATTATTGTGATTTATGTTTTGCTTATATAAATGCTTTGGGGATATGGTTCTTTATAAACAGTTTCGCTTTGCTACCTCAGAATTTTTGGTTTTAAGCTTCGAAATTGGTGTTTTATGAAAATTCGCTAAATATTTTAAAATAATAACAAAAGTTGTGTTGTATTAGTCATCTTATACTTAGACAAGATTTAACTTAGACTAAGATCTTAGACAAGAGTTCTAAGTGCGATGTCTTCGAGACAGTGAACTGAGCCCAGCAGAACAACTTGGAATGGCGTAGTGTGCTTGAACCGCGCGTAGTCAGCGCTGGGTTACTTGAACCAAGCCCACAGCAAATGTTAGCGCTGCACTTGCTTCACGCGTGGTGCGCGTGTGGAACCGCGCGCAGAACAACGCGGTGTGCAGTCAACGCTACTCAGTGCGTCGCTTTGTGGTACTTGAACCAAGCGCACAGCAAATATGAGCGCTGCATTTACTTCTCGCATTGTGTGCGTGTTGAACCGCGCCTAGAGCAATGCGGTGTGCAATCCGTATTGTACAGCGTACTACTCTGATTGAACCAAGCGCACAGCAAATGTGAGCGCTGCACTTGCTTCACGCGTAGTGTGCATGTTGAACCGCGCGCAGAACGACGCTGCGCGCAGTCAACGCTACTCAGTGCGCCGTTTTGCGATACTTGAACCAAGCGCACAGCAAATATGAGCGCTGCATTTACTTCTCGCATTGTGTGCAAGTTGAACCAGCTACAGTTCAAAACTATTACTTGATGCTTACTCGCACTGCAAAAGTGTGTACCTCAAAAAGTCAAAAAACATGTTGTTTTAATAACAATTAACAATACATGTAAATTAAAATCAATCTCACAAAATGCAAATCAATAGAAAGGAAATTTCTCTGTTTCAGGGCGTGGAATATGCATTAAATGCAGTGACTTGTCGTAAATTATTCGGCTAGACATTGATTAATTTATTTCGGTTTCCTTATCCAGACTTTATCTAGGTTTATCTATGATCGCGTGTAGTGTTTTGCGGTAAGTGTTCAACTTTAACAAATGCAACTGGCACTGTAAACATAATGCAAATAATGCAAAGCGTTTCCTTCATTACCACATTCCCATGTTTTCCTATATTTCTTTCTGTACTCATTTGATACTTTCTTAAAAATGGCAATCACGAATAAATTCGCATTTACAGTGTTTTACTCTTCTCAGGCTAATGCTTGCTATTTGCACTTCTCTGCTCAAGTATTTACAGGATTTTTGTTTGAGGTGGATGGATATCCTCCACCATATTCAATTTGATGGAAAATTGTCCTGTGCGTGCGTTTGCACTTTTTTAACGTCTACCAGCAATATTTTAGTCTCTTTGCTATAGGAATCCTTCGCATCCTATATTGAGGCGTCTATTTTCACCAGTGTTTTCATTGTTTCTCTCGGCAGACACGAAAACATTGACTAACCACTTTTCAACTACATTTTAAGTCATTATATTTACAGCTACTACAAAATATAAACATTTTTTATTATTGTTATTAAATAAAATATTATGCGTGCACAGCAAAAATGTGTGTATCTAAAAATGTGAGGCTGGGCAAGATATAAAAAAAAGGGCGGCAAATTCAAGCATCGTTAAAAAATGTAGCAAAGGAGGTCACAGGACCAACTCATATGTTATAGTACCATCTGCACATTGGAGAGCTTTAAATATTTGAACAGTATTTGGACTATGAATGGCACACGTTCCTTACACCAGCGTTAAAAAGCGTTTGAATGCATTCCTGCAGGATTTACTGGAACATTCCTCAACATTCTAAAGATTCACTGGTTGCACACTGAATTTACAACATACAAAATGATTAAACGCAATAGTGAAAACAGATTTAAAAATTAAAGTTTGTTTGAATTAAAAAACGGCAACTACTTTAATTAAATTCTGCACGAATGTGAAATGGTAAAAATAAAAGTTGAATTAAAATGCAGAAGATAATTTGATACGCAAATAAGTAATTAAATACAGTACGATTCTTCCTTAAAATATTTTAAATCAATATACAGCAAAAAACAAATAAATTTAGTGGAATTCCGGTTTTTAGCGATAAAATTCAATGAAAACTAACGCAATAAAAAATTCAATTCCTTCCTATTAAAACTCTCATAGCAATAACAAATAATCAAATTATAGTAAAATTATTTACTGTTAAACCTGGAAACAAAAATATCAACGCTGTTTTTTATCCGACACAATAAATTAATTCCCAACTGCCAACAACTCGAAATTTTATATCAATTCACATTTTCAGTTCTTTTTAATCCTGGAATTATTGAGCAGCAAACATTCCCATGAGTAAAACCACTAAGGACTAAATATTTTCTCCCTAACAACCAATATCATACCATAATTGCTTTCAATTTACATCAAAGCTCTTCTAACCCTAGAGCAAGTCTCCTGCATCATCTCATCCAAATTATTACCTTAGAATTTGGGTGCAATTTATCTAACATGTCGGTAACATGAAAATGTCTTTAAGGATTGCATATATGTTGCCAGCACTTACATCCCTATAGCTTATATCTTCCCCATCGCATATCTTTATGTGAGCGTATAGTTTGTCACGGCGGAAATGCCAAGCGCTTTAGGGATGATTTTAGATGTACAGAATGCTGCTGAGTATGTGGGTTACATACTTCAATAATACTATATATTTAACATTCATACACGAGTACATTTCTAGTTGCTGACAGTAGTTCACAACGCAAAATGTCAGGATGATAAGGACATTTTATAAACTTTCAATTTTTTTCATGAGTTAGCTTTGCAAGTCCTGACTGGAAAGGTTAATGAAACCTGTTTAATCTGAGCTTTAGGGTGCTCATAAAGTTCATCTAACTTTCAGCATGTATAATTTACTCGCACGTGTAATCACGCTAAATGTTTGCTTCGTCTTTCTTTGCGGATAAAAGTACCAAAGGTATGCAAAATGAAAGCGCAAATGACACTACATGTATTGTAAGGGCGTGAGGCTCTTAACTGGATTCTCTCGGCTTTAGGATGAAATTAACCGTTGCCTTCCAACTTTCCCAAACTGAAAGACCTAATGTGTTGCAATGCACCCTTTATTATTCCAGCAAATTAAATAATTTAAAACACATGTAATAAATTTGGAGGTTATTAAATAAAAGTTAAATTCTGTAAAGACCGAACATGAAATGGTGAAAATGAAAGTTAAATTGCAATGTAGAGGATAATTTAATAAAGAATACTAAATTTTATTCTTTTTGAGTTAAAATTGGGCAAATCATAAAGCTTATGATTATATTAATTCGTTAGTCAATTTGTTGATTAGTTAAAAATAGTCTGGAATTAAGAAAATTGAATTAATGGATGCGTGGTCATGAGTCAGGCAACCAAATTAACTCTGACTTGGTAGAAGTTTTAAACCACGGAACAATAATTCGTATTACTTATTTTCTAAGCCTTCAAAGACTTGAAAATTGCAAGTAACTTTTGTTTTCTTTAATTTGCATCCAATTTAAATGCTCTCCTGTCAGTTACAAACAGAAAAGTATTTAAATGTGTATTGAATAATAATTTGTGCTGGAACATTAATTTGTAAACTTTGAGTGCATGCCAAATGCCACTACATGCTCCACAACAAGAACATCTCACATAAATTCAACGGGTGGGAAACAACAAGGGATGCACACAAATATCAATAATGTACGCGGTGGCGGTACGACACCACCGCAGCGGCTGCTTGGAGGCGGCGATGCATGCGGTGGCACATTGTACAAAATGCCAATATTGAATTAATTTCTCCTGTGGGCCATAAGGGTGTGTACTCTGCAAAGTGTGCGGTGTCAAAGCCAAATTAATTAAATACAGGTATAAACAATTTTGGTACGCATTATTGATAATGTTAATTTGTGTGAAAATAAAGCAACATTTTCTTAAACATATAGAGCTTGGAATTGAAAAGAAAGGTAATAAATTCATACTGATTATCTTTATGGTATACCATGTTGGGTGGAGTATTGTAATTTTATTTGATCCTGAACTATGCTTAGAAATAGTAAGCGCTGCACCCAGAATATGTAACCTTGTATATAGCTTGCTTTGTAATATTTATCGAGGAAATGATATATGACACAATTCTTGCATGAGTTCCTTAAATTTCCAAATATTATTAGCAAACCTCACAAAACCAAAAAAATAATGCAAACTGTATAAAGTAGGTGGCTTTATTAATATCATGTTAACAACTAAAAGTTGCGTTTATTTATCGTAACATGATCTACCAGTCTATAATAAAGTACATCTTGTAATATAATCTCACCATTTTCATCATCCCTATAATCTTATATCCTTCTCAAACCTATCATGTTACATATGTTAGTCTATTAATTGTTCATCACTTTAAGATAAGCCTCCAAATCCTCAAATCGCTACATTATATTATTAATGACTTTAATGCGCATGTGAATTGAGTGAGCGTCACAATATTGATGTGATTGCCAGGAGCGCCTGAATTGCACTGAGCGTGACGCCTCAAGGGACCGGTTTATATAGACGCAGTAGGGTGGGGATAACACCTACTTCACAACGCCCACGACGCAGACGTTTGTCATTGAGTACTGTACATTCAGTTGCATAGATGTTACTAAATGGCCTCAATTTAATTTAAAATGATTGCACTTTGGAGAATTTCAACCTTTAAAATTGGTAATATAAGTTACGTCTGTAATGTAAAACGAACAATATTAATTGGAAATGTATGCAAAGTATTATAAAAAACTTGGAAAATTCTAAGTCAATAATATACTAATTGGATATAACAAATGTTCAAAACAGCAAAGAAGCAAGGGAGAGTCTCTACATTCTAACCAGATCATGACACTGGTAATTAAAAATGGAAAGACTCGTATAACAACCTAACAATTCATCACGTTCATCAGCATACATGCAATATTGAATTTGAATTTATCCAAAAATAAATAAACAATATTCAACTAAAACCACACAAGTTTAACACTTTTATTCAGACATTTTTGTTGTCACTGTATTGAAAATGTTTTCAGCTCCAAATATATTTGAACCCTTCTATTTTAAGTCTCCACTTTGAAATTTCCTACATTTACTGGGAACATTTGAACAGCCTTGGACTTTAGTACCCTTGACTATACTTATCTTGTTTCGCCTGCCTCACTCGTTGGTAGCCACAAAAAGTGCAAATAGTGAAAATCTCTGTTTATCTTGCTAGCAATTCGGCAGTCTTTATTTCCTGAACATGTATGACCACAGACCACATATAAACAACCTTCATTCTTCAGTGGACTGCACTTATTATCTCCCCTTCACTCTCTATCCTATACTATTCTGCCAACATTTTTAGTTTAATCCTTCCTGCTACAATCCTTACTGTCTTACATGGGAGTTCATTTACGGGCTCATCTGGATTCATTAGTTCAGAATTTACTCTTGAATCATCCCTCAGTATATTAAATTAAAAATAAAAGGTAATTAAAAATCTAGTAAAGATTTAAATACAATGGTGTGTTTTAATTTATTTTTCTTGTTGTTAAGTCAACCGATTAACTTCCAGTAAATTGTTCGTTGAGTTTCTAGTCATGTTAGTCTATGAATTGGAGAATCTGATATGTCGTGATTGATAATTATTATTATCAGGTTGTGCTCTTTTAATCTATTTCTAACAATTTTTCTTAATTTCTTACGCTACAACTAATATTTTTTTATGTTTGTTTTGTTTTCTGTTTTTTCTTCTTTCTGTAGAAAATTCCTGGCAACAGTTTGATGAAATTTAACATAGTTAAAGCTACGTTTTATTATTTATTATATATGTTGTCATCATATCTTATTTCGGTCTTAAATTTTTTTAAATAAAAACCGAGTCTTTTTTAATTCCATCTTAGTTTCTCAGAATAAATCACTAAATCCCAAATATAATTGTTTTCTATTTCCATATAGATATAAACTTACGTTATAAAATTATCTAATTATCTTTTATTATACATTATATGGTGGTTTTTTTCTTTTCTTTTTTTTTATTCTTGTCAATTAGGCTTTTAGTCTCCAGGAAATTATGCGTCTTCTTTGAATGTACCTTATTTTCTAAGTCTCCCTTGGGTTATCACATTCTTGGAATTTAAGCTTTTATAAATTGCGAATGAAAATCATGTCTGTGAGAGGTGCCTTTTAAGCCCCGGATTCGTTTTGTTCTTTGAGTTGACTTCATCAGTCGAGTGCTAGTTGACATTATCATTTTCATACAAGAATGACAAAAGAGGTCAATTACTCTATCACAATTCAATCAAACAATGAATTAATTTGGGAGAAAAAAACATGTATTATTTATTTTCTTTAATTTTATTTGACTTGTTGTGGTTTGCTAAGTGTTCAAACTCTAATCGGTGTTTTCCTCTAAGTAGAGTTTGAAAAAGTTGTGAAAAGGCTCGAGGCAAGTTGCGTCTCAGATTAATTGTGATGGATAAGTTGGTAAGTCTTAAAGAATGCAAATATTTAAACAGCAACAATATCTGCATTTTTAACAAAGAATTATACTGGAAAGAAAAAGTTGATTTATGACAAAATTTCAAACATTACTTGTTTAAACTGAAATTCTTCAAGAAATGCAGAATCTCGTAAAGGAATTTTTTTTGAAATTTTCCAATCTACAGAATTACAACATTCATTATTACATCTTATAATAAGTAAAGATATTAAATTAAATTGCAAGTATAAAATTTGTTTCAACTATGGCTCCACATATTTTCCTCTTGTATATTGTTGATATAAACAGCAAATTTTAACAATTGAACCTTCTACGTTTAAGTTGGAATATCAGTAAATCTTCCAATTTCCGATTCCGCTTTGTGCATCCTTGGCAATCCTCCCTTTATCATTTTATTGTCTCATCAGTTTCAGCTGTTCGTCGTCCTGAAAGCATCCGATGTCATAGCAGCACACAAGGAAACCTTATACTTGGCTACTTAGAGATACTTGCAAGATGTTTCTATTTAAGCTGGGTATAGTAGGCTTGAGTTTGATGTTAGAGAAGATAAGTTGTCAGTGCTCACACTTCACTATATGTCATTGTCAAATTAGCTATGCGGTGCGTGAAGGGAAATGAAAAAGTGTCATTCATGTACATAGAATCTCATGGAATGTTATTCTGGTGACGTCAAAGAGTAATGTGTATAAAAAATGTTATTAAATTATACGAATGGGTTATAAGCAAGGTTTTTTATTTACATGATATGATATAAGTTAAATAAATTTTTATTTCACGTTTCTTGTTTCTTGTTTTGAAATAATTTTTAATTTTTGCCTACTTTTCAGAGTAGTTCCAGAGGGTATTATTCTGTAATTTGTA
>JAODGC010000006.1:45027-57775 GCA_027574925.1 Ecitoglossa quadriceps
GTATTTTGATGACTTCCTTCGGATTTGGATCTTGAATATTATTTGAAAATTGTTTGCACATCATTTTTACGTTACTGACAGTAATCATAATAAAAGTAGTTTAACTAAGTTGATGCCAGTAGAAGCAAACCTAAAGATACTGCATGATAAATTTCTAGCAAGCCACCACACAAGTTCATAGTTTAACAGTCATCCACGTTATCCTTGCTGTCACTTACTACCGCCGTTTTCAACCTGCAATTGCCTCATCATTCCCAAGGCAACGGAAATAATTGCATTAATGAACTGTATTGCTACCCCATTCGTGCGCGCCCGCAATTAGCGTCGACCTCGTCGCTACGTCCATGTTGTTGTTAATAACTAGCCTCTGTATTTTGCATCCATAATAACTACATATGAATGTATCACAAACTCCTAGGAACATAAACTTAAGTCTTTACTCAATAGGAAAGAAATTTTTATTTAATATTTATAAGATTTGTCGTTTTAGTTGTTAAAAAAATACTTGCGTCTTGTTTATCAGTTACTCTTTATATTTGTGTTTCTTTTATCCCCACCCCTCCACTTAAAACGCCACTAACAAAAGAAGACTGCAAAAAAACTGGAGAAAAGCTGAGTCTGATCCAGGAAATTCTGATACTTTGAAAACCCTTCTTTCACACAAACAACATTCTTTCTAGGCCCAAAGACAAAAGGGTTGCTTATGTTATTCATTGATAAAATTATAGTTTATATAGTTTAGAATATACAGAAATATTATAAATGTATTTTGTTGTATTATAATTTTGTCAGTGGTTTGTAGGTGTTAACAACTAACACCCGGATGAATACACACCCCGTTGAGATGCATATCACAATTCCACCCTCGCTTCTAGCAGAATGAATCGATGCAGAGATGTGCAAACGGATGAATGCGCGATTGCATTCGTTGTGAGGCTAATTGTTCGAAATCAATCGAATGTACTGCAAACCACCCTAGAAATAATGTACACCACACAAACCAACTGAAGACGGTACTGTAATGAAAAAGTTTTAAACTATTGATTTTAAAAGAAACTCATTTAGAGTATAATTGCTTTTCTATTTTCTTTACACTTTATTATTAAGAGAAACTCAATTACATTTAATCGCTGAGATAATAACTTTCAATATGCTACAATTCAATTATTTTCTTACTTATGGCAATAAAAGCTGGTAGACATTTTTTTTTGGTTAATATTATGTGATTACTCTTTCATTCTGCCATTTGCAGTTTTGGTAATTTACGACTTTTTACTCAGATTTCAGTTCCTTTGTTTCTGCGCAGAAAAATTCAATGATGATAAAACAATACGAATTATCTCGATTTCTAATAAATTGCAAATTGATGATAAAATGTTTTATGATTAAAGTGTATTTTGAATTTTGTCGAAGGAACGTAGAGTAATTACTACTCTGTCTCTGTACGCGGAAAACGGAAGTAATTTGATATACAACGTGGGAATACAAAGCGCGTTTGCAGGATTTGTGTCAAAGGCATGACGAGTGTAGTGTTGGCAAGTAATTGCAAGTAATTTCGAGGACTTTAACTGTGTTGTTTGGGCATTGCATAAAATGAAGAAGATAGAATGAATTAGAGTCTATGATATTCGATAATTTTTTAACTAAATTCAAGTTTAATTGTAGCTCACAAATTGGATGTTTGGAGGATCCTATTTGATACTAAAGTTGTTTTCTTTTCAATTAGTAATTTCACAACAACAATAAAATAGTCATAAGATTGTATATTAAGAGATTAAACATCTTTTTTTAAATGTTGTATTTATACTTGGCAATTTGCTGTATGGACCAATCTTTTCTTGCCTATTCCAATGGGAATGTAACAAATGTTTGAAAGTTGGAAATGCTGGAATAGCCCATGGCACTGAAATCACAAGAACTGCTTTATGATTCCAGCAGCGCGTTTATGAACGATTCCCGGTGCAGCTAACCCTCAAAGGACAGAAAATGGCAATCTATATCATATGCCATTCTGTCGCAATTGCAGAAACGGCAAACTAGTATAGTAAGCATAGAATTACCTCCTAGCCTTTTTTCTCTGACAGATTTTTATGACATCTTGAAAATGTCTTTATGTGTTCTTGTTTGGAGGTTAAGAAGAATGTCCATCACTTCTCGCATTTGCATTTTGATAATGTCAGGATCACTATGAAGCAAAACATAATGCCCAGTCACAGCAGGAGGGTGAAAGAGGGTGTTGTTAAAGGTGATGATGATAGAATTTGAAAGCAATACACTTGTAGTTTCTAAATATTTGCACTAAATTTATTTCGAAAAGTTAAAAGAACAGAAGTTCAGTTAAGTTGAACTTTTTCTCTTTATTACATAATCATTTAGGAAGTGTGGTAATAACAGTTGAGTTTATGTCGTGCCCAAAACAGTGAAAAGCGAATTTAGCCCCTAATGCGTTTTGTAATCACATGTGCATGTTTTACGAACGCAAGGTCGTTTCACAATTGGCCCAGTTTTCAGTTTTCATTTGCTTTCCATTCTGCACGCTCGCATTTGCTCGTAAAAGCTCACAAAAGGCGAGTAGAAAATGCGATACAACCACGCGAAACACAATAAATGCAAAACAGTAATCTAAGTTTTAAACGCCTAGGAAAGATGTCCTATAAAGTAAATTCTAAGTCACTGAAAGCTGAAAAGATCAACATAGAATTTGCAGTGAATAAATTTCATACATTTTGGAATACACAGCGTATTTGCTTGTTAATAACAAATACTGTAAAAAGTAATTTGCAACGACCTTCGCAGTATAAATTTATGAATTTATTAATACACTACTTGTGCCCTTGGTAACCTTTTAGTTGTTGGCACGACGGCGGTATTGGCGTGGGGAGACGAAAAGCGTCGCAACCTTCGCGACATCAGCTTGTTGGTACATACTTGGATTTGGGTCTTTTCTTAACATATTAGGAGTATACTTAATTGAAATGAAAGCTTTCCCAAAAATGAGGTATAGAGTGTCCAAGTGTTAGCTTTCTTTATATTCTCGATCGTCCTTGAATTATTCTTACAGATCCTAACAATACTGAGTTGTTAAAAATGGGTATTTGGCATTGACGATCACCAGATCTTCAATTACACTGTATAGTATTGTCGCCATGAAAAATTGTATTAAAGATTTTATTGATTTGTAAGTTTGTAAATTAAGGCTTTATTTCTTTCAAGGATAATTTTAAAACACCCTGTTATTCATGACGCAAGTTATGACTTGAGAGTGAGTACCAAGGCGCAAACACTGTGAGATCTTCAGTATTTTAATTATAAAATGTATTTATAGACTTTCCTTACATTTTCTTTTAGTATTTCATGCATGTCCATTCAAAACCACATTTCTGTTGTCAATCCAATCTCCTTAAAACTGCAACACAAATCACATCCCTTATGTAATGTTTTGCCTTTGATGGTCTCTTTGATAGAAGCAAATACAAGTGTATAGTGTCATTGCACCCTTAGCCTAAGGGGGAGGCCGCATTGCATTACATTGCGCAGTTTTTATTACGTCATGTCGCAGATCCACCCTCTAATTGCATTCGACGCGATATCTTTAATAGTTAATTGCGTTGTCGGGACGGTTGAGTGTTTATCCACCCTGAAGTATCTCGAGTATTTTTATCCACACACAGAGGACGAATAGTTGGGATGCAAAAAAGGTGGAGGAAGGAAAGATGTTAACTGGTATATATTAATTTGACTGAGGGATAGCAAATTGTAACAAAAATGGGAGAGTAAAGACCTAAGTTAAAAGTGAAGGTTTTTTCTTTGCATTCGAAACAAAAACAAAAAATAAAATTTTATTGTGTGTAACCTCATTTTAGTCAATTTACTTTTGCTTCATAATTATATTCAGTAATCTTCACACTATATTTATGATTTAAACCTTATTGGTTTTAAATATTCTCATAATCATAGTGCAATTTACGTTCAAAACTTCCAACCAAAATTGCCAATCAGTTTTCAATTATGCGCATTACCTGTAATTACGGAAACTTAATTGCTGAGAATGAAATCATTACGGAAATAACCAGTTAATTGCCTTATGCCTTCCATAAATCCAATCTTTAAATTAAATCCTCTTCATTTTTTACTTCTTTCTGTTCGTTTTCTTCATAACAAAGTTTGTTAAACCTCAACTTTAGTCCAGTTGATAGAATGGTGAATGTTAAAAGGGTATTTTTTCATAGAATAACCCTGAAGACGGAAATAAACGAGTAATGTGCGTGTTGGCGGATGATAGAAAGGTAGCAATAAATTGGCAATACATCCATCATCGATCCCGCATTCACCTCCATCGTGTCATTTACTTTAAAAGTAGCATTTTCAACTTTTGAATATCTTACCAGCAAATCAATAAAGCATGAACTATTAAATAACATTGCATAGTATAAAGTCATGTCAGACAAGATCCGTTTTTAAAATTAACCTACAGAAGATCACTTTGATTCATTACGATTGACTGTAATCGATTTATTGTTAAATTCACCCAGTTTGAAAATGGATTATTAGGGCAAACATTTGTTAATTATTTATTTATGATTCAGTGTTATTTATAGGTTTCTAGACATGTGGCGCAAGCTGATTATTCTGATTTGCATCCTGCAATGCTTTACAGCAATTTAAATTGGCCGAGTGTTTGAGCTGCCAAAACAAATTTATTTATGTATGCATATTATTTGAATAGAACGTTAGGCCGCCATTTTATGCTTCTTTTCAATTCTGTTTTCCTTTATTAACAAAACTAATGTGAAGAAACACACATCAACAGACATTGTTACAGCGATTTACGCCGATTGTCGCTAACTAACCTATTTTTACAACCAGCTGCAAAATTTATGCCATTTTGTGGTATTACACATTAATCAATCTTATCATACATCCTATTATGTTGTAGTTGCAATCATGTATTATTTGACAATTATTTTATCATAAAAAGTTGATGAAAAATGTTTGATGGTGACTAGAATCTTGTTAAATAGACTCAAATTGTGATATCAAAATAAATTGATTACTCATCTTATAAATTTATAAACATGACAATTATTTATCAAATAGTGGTCTGTTTTTTATTTTAGTATCATTAGTGCAAAGCGTAAAAATTAACAAACATCCAAGAATATTTCAACATTTGAATTGAAATTTCTTTATTTAAATTGGCAGCGCAACGGATATAGATAGAATTGAATTCGTTGAAATTGAAAACGTGTGAATTGCTCGTTGCAGGATGAGGGGTGGAAGTTAAATCGCACCAACTACTACCAGGAGGGTTGGCTGGCAACCGGAAACATTCGCGGCATCGTCGGCGTCACGTTCACTACCAGCCATTGCAAGAAGAACGTCGAGTTTCCTTTACGCACAAATTACAATTTGCGAGGACATCGATCCGAGGTACTAGACCTTTAAAAACTTAAACAAAAACCACCCTTAATCCTTCCTTACTTATTGTAATATATTTTATAGGTAATTCTCGTAAAGTGGAATGAGCCTTACCAAAAACTAGCTTCGTGTGACAGCTCGGGAATTATTTTTGTTTGGATCAAATACGAAGGTCGATGGTCCATTGAGTTGATCAATGATAGAAATACACCAGTGACGCATTTTTCTTGGTCACACGATGGACGTATGGCATTAATATGCTACCAGGTTCTATTAATGTATTACAATTAAACGATTATTTATGTGATTCTTTTTCCCAGGATGGTTTTGTTTTGGTTGGATCAGTAGCAGGCCAACGCTATTGGTCTTCCATGTTGAACCTGGAAGCAACTATAACTTGCGGTATCTGGACTCCAGATGACCAACAAGTCTACTTTGGAACAACTGGTGGTCAAATTATTGTAATGGATGTGCATGGTGCAATGGTCTCTCAGGTCCAACTCAGTTCTGATATTGGCATTGCATCAATGGCGTGGTCTTGTGAGAAGTTTAAAATGGAGGAAGGAGATGATAACGACCCAGGCGTTACCAATGCAGCTGAGAGGAAGTTTGTCTTAGCTGTCAGTATGCAGAATGGAATCATCTACTTGTTGAAGACATTTGACGATGTCTCACCTATTCAAGTGGATACACAATTGCAAGGGCCAGTGTGTATGGAGTGGAGTAATTCAAGAGAGTTGCTTGCGGTTGCTGGCGTTGTACAAAGTCAATCCCAAGAGCAAGGACACGGACAAGAGTTTCATAATGTGTTGAAGTTTTATAATGAAAAAGGGATATTGTTATATTGTACAGGGATACCTTATTCTCAAGTAAAGAAAGAACATTGTTCAGTTTAGTTTGGAGATGATAATGGATTGTTTTAGGCACCCGTGACTGCTTTAACATGGGGACATAATGATAAACGTTTGTTTCTTGCAACTGGTATACAAATTCATATTGCGTGGATATCTAGAAGGATTGCAACGTTACAACTTCTCTGCAGGTTGAAAATACATGATTCTATCATGTGTGAAGGCCAAATAGTTGGATTACCCCTTCCTCCAAGAATAAGAAACTTAATTGGGAATTTGTTTGCTCAAACTATTCGGGTAAAACAATTTTAGTTATATTACTAAACCATTTTTCTATTCTAACTTTGAATATCTAACAGTGTTGTGTCCCGGAACCGTCTGCCCTTCGTGAATTTGTCTCTAGACCTCCAGTTGGCTCGGTTCGTCTTCATTGCACAATGATCCGTCATGATGAAGATAGTAATATATCATCTGGAACTTGTTATACTCTTTATTTGGAATATCTTGGTGGCTTGGTGCCTTTATTGAAAGGAAAGAGGACCAGTAAAATTAGACCCGAGTTTGTTATCTTTGATCCACAAGTTGAAGGTATTTTTTATTCTTTGCACTTAGAAAATTTTTAATATCTGTTCTTTTAATAGATTTTAGTGCAATTTCATATAACCATTGGTCTACTGAGTCGAAAAGTTCTGGTTCTTCTAGCCAATCAACAAGTGGGGGTAATCTAGCAAGTGAGTCGTCCGACAGCGATCGGGATGAGGGCTGCACAAGCTCACCGCGACTGCAACGACGACGGAAACGACGCAATAAATCACGATCCAGGAACAATTACGCTGATCGCTCTGGACAAAGCTCCGGAGACGCAGATCAGGACGATCTTGCTTATGTGGATACACTGCCAGAAGTAACAAATAAATTTTTCCCAAGTGTAAAGTCCAATAAATCTAATTTTATTTTATTACAGCATGTACGATTAGTTGAAGTCACCTCTAACATCTGGGGTACTAAATTTAAAATTCATGGCTTGGTAAATTCTGTACCAGCTAACTTAGGGCAGGTTACATATAAAACCTCCTTGTTACACTTACAACCACGTCAAATGACTTTAGTGATGACTGAGTTAAGAGATGACTTCCCAATTGGTCCGGATCCTAGTTTTAATCCAAATTTATTCTCCGAAGACGAAGAGGACTTGAGCCATATTGACGAGAAGACTAGGTTAGGTAGAGTGTCAATGGAAAACTGTCCTCCAATTGCTCCAATGTCTCCACGTGGAAATCGATTTACCAAATCAGCTAAAAGTGGGTATTCTGGAGATGGGCATGGGTCGTCTACGCAAACACGTGGGAATGGTATGTCTGTTGCCTTGGCAAAAGCAGAATCCTATGAAGATGAAATAGTAGAAGGTCGTTGTGCATGTCCAATAGAATCAAATGAATCAACTGGATCAAGTGGGTCGAGTGGGACAAACAGCAGTTCAGAATCCGTCCGGGGAATTATTACCAGCCAACCATTGCAACAAAGTCAACACATTCATCTTCATAATCACCCATCTTCTAAACAATCATCAAGTAGTAATTCCCAGATATCAACTACTAGCTTTGTTGGCCAACTCCGACATTGCAACCTTAGTATGTCTTTAGGAACTGGAACTAGTTGCAACCCATCAATCCAAAACCAACGGCATATTGCAATATCGCCTTTGTGTTGTGATGGGGCTGTTCCAGCTCTACAATCACCTAAAAATGCTGTTGCCCCTTCAGATATCATCTTTGAACGGCCATATAATAATGTGGATATTAATCCATCCAGGAACGATTATCCAGTTACAAATAGAAATCTTAGTCTCAACTTAAATGCAGAAAAGAATAAAACTCGTCCAGGTTGTGGTCTAGGTATCAATAAACCAGGTGGTAAAGATAAAAATCGGCCAAGTCCAAATACTATTGGGGCCACGATTAACCCCAGTATTCAAGGGTCATCACAAGGATTAAAAGATGTGATGTTTATTGATGATGAAACAATTACGCCAGGTCCATCAGGATCATCTATAGTGATTACTAGTACTAGTACAATCCAAGGACATGCAATACTTGGTCCTAGTCCAGCTCCCATCTCAGATGCAATGGTAAGGAGTTGCAGTGTTGGGTACTTAGATCTTGTAGACGCGCAAATTGTCCCAAACGATGTAGCTCTTCTAATGCTGCATAAAGATGCACCTAAAAGATTAGTTCTTGTAAATCGTAAAAATCGCCACCACAAAAAACAGAGTAAAAAAACTCAGCAACTTCGGGAATGCCGTATGTCCAAAACGCCAAATTTAAAGAACTGTGGAAAATCCAGATCACTTGATTCAAGCGACATATTCCCACAAAATAATGATAGCAAGCTACTGCAACAGAGGACTAAGGAAATTATTCCTGAAGTGATTGTAGATAGTACCAAATCATCGCCTCCAACTGAAGAAATTTTGCAGATTAACAACATGTCTTCAGTAAATAACAATCTAATTAATACAAATAATAATAACAATAATAATAATCTTAGTAAAAAGGAACCTTCTAAGCTATGCATATTTGTGAAAAGTCCACTGTCCAGAAGAAAAAAAGATACTTCTGATTCGGATAAGAATAATAAATGTCGGAGTAGAAGCAAACAGAAGAAGAACGATAAAAGTGATAAAGGTATTGATAGTCCTACGCATAAAAGTGGTCTTTCTTTACATACACATGCGCTTGCTACTTTGGAGAATCTACTGACAAGGTTAAGGGAAGATGATGGGAGGTCGACCCCTCCTAATTCTCCAAGGTTACCAAGGAGTCAACCTGCATCACCTGCACCTTCAAAAAAAGGTATTTTATTTTTTATCAAATACTGAAAGTATTCAAGTGGTGTTTGATTTGTTTGTAGGAAAAAGACCACAAAGTGCATCACCAATTAGGAAGAATCTCTTATCATCGCCACTTTTAGGCAGAAGAAACAAAAAGAATAAAAATCTGGAGAGTTCAGATGACGAGGTGACTGTTTCAGGTGATGAAATTTGCAATGGGACTAACTACAAAGATTTGGAGACCTTTCAGAAAGCACAGTTAAGACAGAAAGTAAGTTAACAACTTATCGCACAGAAAAGAGTAGTTCACAACTTGATTTGTAGTTGAAACGCGGTAAAATTGAACCAAATGGAAGTAACTGTAACAATTACGTTGTTCCCCAAAGAAGAGAGTTTGTCATGCACAATAAAGCTCCAATGTGGAACGAGAACAGCCAAGTTTACCAGCTGGATTTTGGTGGCAGAGTTACCCAAGAGTCCGCTAAGAACTTCCAGATTGAATTTCGGGGTAAACAGGTATGAATACTTGCTTGAAAATATTACAAGCCTCATTTAATTTGTAAATAATTTAAGGTAATGCAGTTTGGAAGGATTGACGGAAACGCTTATACTTTAGACTTTCAATATCCCTTCTCAGCTCTGCAAGCCTTCGCTGTGGCTTTGGCCAATGTGACGCAACGTTTAAAATAATTAATTAATCAGCGCAATTGGAACTTTGTACAACCCCTAGTTGAACATATCGTATCATCAACATATTGACAAACATTTAACACAAGTATTCCAACATAATTAAAGGCAACCAGTTAATTTCGATGCAAATGAAGGTGCCAAGAAATTGTCTAAATCTAAACAAGTCGCTTTAATTAAACAAATTAATACTAATTGTACTAAGTGTACCAAAAACTGGGTACATTATAAGTTAAGCGAATTAAACGTGAACTCGTATTTGTACGTAATATTTAAAGAATTGTTTGAAACATTTTTGACACTTTAAACAAATGGAATATTTTAGAAAGATTGATAGCGCTTTAAACGTAAACATTGGTAAGTTTTATTTGATTTTGGTTTTTGTCAATTTAACGAATTGTAAAACGAAGGTATTTTAGTACATAAAGTTTATATTTTTAATCATTAAGTCCAAACCGTCCGACGACGATAGACTTTAATATACACATTGCTTTTGGACGAAAAGACAACAGCGGATCTTATGTATTAATGGTTACTGATAACTTTATTAGTGTACACTATGTCAGCTTTCTCAGCATGTTCTCTCAACGTTAATTAGTACTAATCTGTTACGTTATATAAACCTAGCACTACTTTACTCCAATTACTTAAAGTCCAATTGGGATGGAATCTGGTGATGTGTCTAACTGTTGCTTGCTACGTAATGATAAATTAATTACTAGGAATTGATTGAATGGTAATTATTCTTTAGTGCGTTTTAGTTTAGTTATATTTTATTATATTGTTATAATTAATGTCTAGCTCAAATTTTGTTGTCGTTTTTTTCATGTATATTGAAAAGCGAGAAGGGAAATAAATAATTGTCTATTGTAATAAACTCTAAAAGTTGATGTTCTTAATTAAATACTATTTTTAGTATTATTTCACTTTTTTCAAAATTTTTGAGAAAATCATATGACATTAATTTTATTACCAAAATAAAACAATTTAATAAATATAATAAATAAATCACTTAGAAGTACTGACTATAAAGAGATAACTCAAATATTAAAGTACGAATGTACTGCTTGTAATTTGTAAGTTGTACTATCGCAATCTTTACATCAATTTCTCTGACTAATTTATAGTTGCAACTGACGTTTAAATTACCAATTGTTGTTGATTCAATTGTATTCTGGTATTGTTGTGGTTATCTCTGAATCCTTTCGACTTGGCATGATTGTCTTGATATTTTCGATTACGCTCTGACTCTTACAGTAAATACTTGACTTATTCACGGTGCAATCAGTCTTTTCACTTGGTTCCAGTATTTCTAAAACTGTAGCAAGAATGGTTGATGGTTGAGTATTACCATTTGCTCTAACTGATAATGAATGCTTTGAAGGGACCTCAACTTTCTGAAACTTTTTCTCAAACTTTTCAATAGATTCTAGAACATGCGAAGTGATGATGTTTATAGTGTCAGTAGCTTTATCAATAAACATTTTCCCAGTCCTTTCTGTAGATCTACTTTCATCATCATCGTCTTCATCCTCATTGTCTTCTCCATCATCATCTCCAGTTCCAAATTTATGGATCATATTTGTCATCATACTGACACTTTCTTTGCCTTTGTGTTTCAAACTTGGAATGACCAACAGCAGAAATAAAATAGTAAAAAAAGTCAAGAATTTTTTAAAGATGAAAAACTTGAGTATTAATTTTCCAATTGTAAACAAATCCAGTTTGAATAACTTGATATGATCCAAAATCCCAAGAAAAGCATGCGGCGTGATTAAATTTTGAACAAAGTTAGACAAAACAGAAGGTGGATCTGAATCATAGTACTCATGTGCAATTAAAGGAGTTAGCTTATGATGTGATGGACCATAAACATTTGGTGTATGCACTGGTTGATGGTAAGGAGGTCCATAAATAGGGGAAAACTTTTTAGGGACATTTCTAGAAAGAATAATTTTTTTTTAATATTTATCATGACTTATTTTATTCAAGTTTCTTGACTTACATTGGAACTGGAGGACCATAGGTTGGTACACCAGCAGCTGGAGATCCATAACTTGAAGCAGGTTGACGCTCAGTCTCGTAATTAAACAAACCACTTGGGTACTGATTCACCTCTAGATATTGCTGATGATACTCTGGCTGGTAATGATGTTCAACGTCAATATGATTTGTATGGTGACTTAACCCATGGTCAACTGCATGGAAATTAGAGTTCTGTGTTTGAGCAACTTGCGGATCTTCTAGAGGATTTCTACTGTGTCCATGAATATACACAGGATGTACATCGATGTTCTGATGACTTTGCGCATCCACATACATAACTTTATCTCCAGTAGGTTGGTTATCATAATGGTCATTCAACTGGTGGGTGAATTTAAGTGCACTTAAGTAAGAATCATCACTGTGGACATATTTAATTACAGTTATTGAGATTAATATTAATAACCGCAACATTGTGGTATGTGATTTGTTGCAAATAGCGTGGTAGCAATCGACGCCACCGACTGAACTCAACTGAAACCACTTCGGTTATGGCATCAACCAATAAACCCAGAGTTGGGTGTACAATCAAGACGTCTGTCAACTGCCACCTGCTTCCAATTCTTTCGGCTCTTCCGGCTGCGACGCGTGCCTGGCAAATTGAATTGTTTCATTCAATTTGTGTCAGCAAAGCAGAGGAAAAGGGGACATCGTGTGGCGCGTTACAGCGCGGTATTGGCTTGATTTTTTTTTATGTGAACCGAATATTAACGTTTGACATAAATTGCGAAAGCGCGCCGAAATAATATGTATTCATCAGCTTTAGCGCAGAATAAATATCATTTCGTGGTCTCCGACAAAAGAACAATAACTAACACTAGAGTTTATATAGCATATTGAATGAAATTTAAGGATCTTTCTTCATTGAAGTGATTAAGTCGATGTTATCGGAACAAAGACCTATACTTATGCCTTAGAC
>JAODGC010000006.1:57875-77544 GCA_027574925.1 Ecitoglossa quadriceps
TTTTTTGAAGAATTTTTACAAGCCCTGCGTTTCTCTCGACTTTCAAACGATAGAGTTTTGGCTTTATGAACTCGGCTCTTGGTGATACTTGAAACATAAAGAGTCATTGTCATTCAACTGTAAAATATGCCCGAATATAATTAGTAGGGCAATTGTGACATGCATATTAATTCGTACTTATTTGAATTGACATAGATTTTCTCTATATATTAAAAATAACAAGAGAAGAAGGTCTAGAAAATATGTTACTAAATAAAATATAGTTTGCTCTCATATAATTCAATCTTGATTATATTTTTTGTTAAATCTTTGAAATTTGCTTTTCTATTATTTACATTCCGATGCGTTGCGTAGTTGCTTAGTTGTTGCAAGCCCATATCAGTTGTACACCGCCCATCGGCGGAGTCGCACCGTTCCCTGGTTAGGATTTCATTGTCACCATTACTGTTTAATGTAGTGAAAGATTAACACATCACCTGAAGTCAGTGAAAGTAGGAGACACATATGGATAATATTTCATTTGTTTATTTAATTCTACCATCAGTATCAGGTAATAACATATTGAAAATTACATATATTATGAACGGATTACTTGAAAGAAAGCATTATCTCATTTGTTATCACCACAAAATTTGATATTTTCTATGTATTTTAGGAGCGAGGATTCATTTGTTTTATAAATCATATATGCAAAAAGCAATAAATATTGCTAATTGTTAATTTCCCACTGCAACGCTTGGAACATAAGAAACGTTGGATAGGTTTAAATAGGCATTAGCTCCATGTGGTTTGGTTCTATAAGGAAGGCATCTTCTAGATGGAAGTGTTGATGTTCCATTAACTGTTCTGGGATATGTAAGTCCTGTGCGCAAAACTGAGAGAGAAATAAACTTTGAGTACTTGTGGAACGCTCAAACAGGTGCGTCTTCTTCAGTTGCAGTATCAAAACAGTTTTTAATAGCCAGATAAATTTTCTTGTAGAGATCTTAACTTTGCAGATGGCTGCAGTTTAGATGATTTCTGTGATTTCAGCGATTTCTATAAACAATATAAATCCATATACAATCAGAGAGTGATTTTAAGATGTCAGCTAAAGGTGTTTGGGCATTCCACAAAAATATTTAATGAAACAGTAACATTATTCATTACTGCTTAAGCAGAATTAAGTAAGGAATGTATTCGCACAATATCTACAATCAATCAGTATATAAAATAGTTCAGCCCATTTATGCTGTATTATTTTGCAATCTTTAAGCAAGTTGACTTTATTCTCTGGGTAAGATATACGCTTGTATTGTGCATCAATTCTAATTTTCTTTGTAAATAAACGACATTTTGCTATATTTTAGAAATGACTGGCCATGAAAGTGGAGTTACAAATTGCAATACTACAAAAGCATCAACAGAACAAGCAACCTAATGGGAATACCATAGAGCGAACACTAATGAATAATAATTTCTAAACCTTTGAAGCTGTGGAGATGCAACATACATTTCCTGGTAAAAGTTAATACGCGCTACCTATTTTAACAATACAGCCATTGTGGTTCTAATGGGTTGGGAATAACTACCCAAAAGCATATTGACATATATAAAGTTATGCTGTTTATATTTTGCAAGTACTATCAGGCTAACAACATTTAAACCATGGAAACTATAGAGGCAGAACTTGTATGTTTTGGTAGAGAATGATGTTTTCTACCTAGATTTACAATACAGCCACTGTGATTTTAATTTTACTGTGTATTTTCATTTTGTAGAAGTAATTTAATATGTAGTGCGTTTCTCTCTACTTGGGCTCTTGGGGATACTTGGAATTCAAAGTCATTGTCATTCTACTGTAAAATGTGCGCGAAATTAATTACTAGGACAATTGTGACATGCATATTAAGTTGTAATTATTTGAATGAGCACAGATTTTCTGTGTTTATTAAAAATAACAAGAGAAGAAGACCTAAAAAATATGTTACTGAATAAAATATAGTCTTCCTTATATAATTCAATCTTGATTATTTATTTTTGTATTAAATCTCTGAAATTTACATTATAGAATTATTTACATTCCGATGCGCTGAGTAGTTGCTTAGTTGTTGCAAGGCTATATCAGTTGTACACTGCCCATCGGCAGAGTCGCACCGTTCCCTGGTTAGAATTTCGTTGCCACCACTACTGTTTAATCAAGTGAAAGATTACTATATCACCTGATGTCAGTGAAAGTAGGAGACGCATATAGATAATATTTCATTTGTTTATTTAATTCTCCCATCTGTATCAGGTAATAACATTTCAAAAATCACAATTATTATGAATGGATTACTTGGAAAAAAGCATTATCTCATTTGTGATCACCACAAAATTTGATATTCTCTATGTATTTTAGGTGCAAAGATCCATTTATCTCATAAATCATATATGCAAGAAGCAATGCATATATCTAATTGTTAATTTCCTACTGCAACGCTAGGACAATAAGAAACGTTGTATTGGTTTAAATAGACGTTAACTCCATGTGGTTTGGTTGTATCAGGAGGGCATCTCCTAGATGGAAGTGTTGATGATGTTCCATTAAATGCTTTGGGATATGTAAGGTCTGTGCGTAAAACTGAGAGGGAAATCAAATTTGAGTACTTATGGAACGCTCAAACAGGTGCGTCTTCTTCACTTGCAGTACCGAAACAGTTTTTACTAGTCAGATAAATTTCTTGCAGAGATCTTAACTTTGCAGATGGCTGCAGTTTAGACAATTTCTGTGATTTCACAGATTTCTATGAACAGTATAAATCCATATACAATCAGAGAGTGATTTTAAGATGTCAACTAAAGGTGTTTGGGCATTCCACAAAAAATATATTTAATAAAACTGTGACATTATTCATTACGGCTTAAGCAGAATTAAGTAATGAATGTGTTTGTACAAATTCGAAAACTAACTAAAAACAATTTATAATTTGCAAAAACTACCAGGCTAATAACTTTTACACCACTGTAGTTATAAGGACACAACTTGTATATCCTGGTTAAGGATAATCCTCTTTTGCTAGATTTACAATGCGGCTACTGTGGTTTTAATAGCATGGAAATAAGGACCTCCGAGTATATTGACCTGTGTACAACTATAGAGTTTATAATTTGCAATAACTAGCAGGCTCTTAAAATCTAAACTGGCACTGGTATACTAGAATGGACCTGACCATAGCAATTTTTATATGATCCACTTTCTTCATCCGTGTTACATAAAGACACAAAAATTAATTCATTATTATTACTAAGCTGCCCTGTTAAACTAGTTGAAATTATATAAATGTAATAGATAGTTCTTTGTAATTATGTGAAAGGTAGTATTATTTCTGTGAATACAATTTTAATATTGCATTACAATGAATTTACATTGATACTTACTTGACACAATTCTAAGTATTTTATGTTATAAAAATTGTTTTTGGCATATATTTACAACTATTTAAATTCTATTTAATGTTCTTATTTACTTTAAATTATATACAAATACCATGTTAATAATATTATATATAGTGTTTTATATTAATAAAATTATTAAATCTAAAATATATATTTCTCTTTGAATCTCTGTCTTCTTTAGTTTCTTATTATCAAAATTATTCTAGTTTGTTTTAGAACTAAAATATTGCTTTTAATTGTTGTTGTTTGGCATTTGTCGTTATTATTTTATACAATAAAAGCATAAATAAAAGAATTCTCTGTTTCACAGTATTCAGTCTGGAAATTTAAATATGAATATATTCAATACAATAAATTGCAATCAATTGGCAAATTTCAAAAATAGCAGGATAATATCTTGCTTTGAATATCATGGCAGTACATAAAAAACAAAGCAATTACTGAAATACATTTTGAATGTCAAATAGAGCATTCTAAGAATATTATGTACCTGGAATTGATTTTTGATTAATATTTTTTGAAGCAAACTACGTTTTTTCTATAAATATAGTATGCTTTCGAGTGCTGTCTTTATATATCCAATCTAAATTTTTATGATTTCTTCGGTTTTAATTGAACTACAATCATATGCAATGTTTAAGTAAACCTCAAAAATAAATTGTTATAGATCATTACAATTTACATCCGCGGGTGGAGCTATGGACGTGGGTTAACGGTGCAATCAGTAAAAATCTCTGGGTCATTAACATTGTCCCAATGACAGTCGATGCCCTGTTAACACGCAATTGGCACTATTGAAACCCATTATTAGGATTGCAATGACCATGCAATGAAAACATGAGGCGTTCATGTTGACGCAAACGCGATAACAGGTCACCATACGTTTTAATACTTATCGCTATCTGAATCGTATTTTAAGTGACTGCAAACGAGGCGGGCGTCCCGTTTTGACACGCAATCGCTAGACGCATACCATAACAGCAGGTATATATTGTGGGGGTGCGGTGGCTTGAAGCTATTCCTGGAACATAATGAGTCCTTTGGATTGAGATTGTCCCGATGAAAAGTACAGTCCTTCACGGTAGGAATTATCACGTTCAAGGAAAATACATATTGTTAGAAACCTATGATTATTGCATGGTGGTGACTGCGCAGTGACCAACTCAAACATGGTTATTGTTTCATTAGAAATCTAAGCCACAATAATCTCTAATAAATCCATTGCAATGTGTATTCATGCGTGCTATTGATACGGCACCCCAATCAAGTTTTGACTGTTTGAACGCTCACCTTGTTTCCTCGTAATTGCGAAATTTCCCCCTGAAAGGGATTAATGTTGCATCGTTGCACTTTGATACTAGTTGTTTTAGTCCCAGGGGAAACACTAGCTTCCAACATATCCATCAAATTCTCGTCAGTCTGCCATCCAAATCACAACTACTTAAATATGTATATATATATATATATGTATAGATATAGAGAAATTAATTATGGATATAATCATTTAATATAACATTTGCTGAATATGATGGATGCATTTAATTGTGTCCAAAGTTGCTCTAATCAGTACTAATGGGAGAAGCTAGCGCCTATTTTAGTAAATCTATTGCATTCGCAACATTAATTAAGCCACCCTTGAATGTATCACACTTGATTGGAGGGCAGCAAGCAAAGCACCTGCATGCATAGTTATGCACAAGTTGGGTTCAGGTTGCCATTAACCTCCTGCACCACCCACCCACAAATGGTGCTCGCACCAAGCACCTAGTAATAATCGTAAAACAATAATAATAAATATGCGCTCAGTATTAACAGCTCGCATGCAGGTAATAAATCATCTGTGTGCATGTATAAGGCTTGCTACCTCCTCGGCTTTAGTTATAGCATGTGCAAAGCACAGTAAAAAATAAGCAAAAATTAAACTATTTTGTGTTGTGCTTATATTTCACAGGCGGCCGACCACAAAACTTGGCAAGCAGCTCATAACATGCACATGTTCCCCGTCAATCACTTACATTGAGATTTATGTGCGTCTGACAAATAACGTCCGACTTACGAGTTTTTCAGAAAATATCTCTTTACATTCTAAACCAGCAGCAGGAATACTAAGGAATTCAAAAATATACCTTATTTTTGATTCTTTCTGTGTGTGATTTATTTTGGGACTCTGCGTCTTTATGAATTTAGAATTGCTCAATGGGTAGAAAATAAGTCCACAGTAAAATGTTAAATCAAATACGAAACCTTCTGCTTTGTTGAATGAGCATCAAAGAGGTCCGTCGCCAATTAGTTACGCAATCGGTGCGAATCAGAAATAAACGCTGCTATCAAAGAGACTGCCAACGACACACGAATGAGGCGACAAATATTTCTTGTTCAGAAGCCAACAAATTAACTAATAAAACGTAGCATGTATTTATAATTATAAGTACAAGTGTTGGAACTGTAGTGAACTTGACTAGAGTATAGTTTTCAGCAATTTGCAGCAACTGGAAGATGTTTTACTAGTCGTTAAATGTGTTCCAAAATTATGTGTAAACACGCAAATAAATTTAAAGATTTATTAGGTTTATTATTTTCTGGCATAATGATCATAAATTTCGCATGATATATTAAAATGAGATATGAGGCATAAATATGAAGACAAAGAAGACATCGTTCTAATATTTTAAAAATCCAATGCTTTAAATAATTTTGAAATAACTTTGAAAGTTGAGTGCGGTACACAAATAGAAATAAATAAATTCCGAATAATTTGTCACCCGAAATAGACACCATGCTGGAACACTAACCAGAAAAGAGAGCAGCGAATAATTTATTATGGCTTGACAAATGGTGTAATTTGTATTTATGACTAATTCCCACTTTATGCTCTCTGGCATCTGCATTGAACAAGTGTTGCTAATCAGTGTGACATGGTATGGGGTTACATTGCGCACATTCTTGCTTTCATGTGAGATGTGTATAGATGTAATAAAATTTACGAGTCACCACGACTAACAAAAAACAGATCTCTAAAATTTGTTCTGTATATTTGTACTGTCGAGTGGATCTTGCAATGACTGCAACGTAATTATCTTTGTTTGTCGATAGACACGTATCAAATATTCATACAAAGGAAACGCAGGGAGAGAAGCTGAGGATACTCAGCACGCAGTTTGTCAACGCAATGTTTTTGCGAGACACTTGAGAACGGCGCGGCCGTACGCCTGAATGCAAATCAAAATATTCTATAAATATTTGCATACGTCTGGCATTGCATCGTTCAAGTTTGCATTAGAAATGTAAAATGGTGAAACTAGTAAGGACTGAGCCCCACTGTCTTGAGTCTAGACATTCCCCAGTCAAAGTATGCAAACGATGCAAAAGGGTGCGGGAAAACGGCAGGAAAAAGTCCAACGTAAATACACAAATCATCAGCAACCCACTCAAATGCAAATTCTTCCCACAACAAACTCAAAAAATTAAACTTTTATCCAACTTTCATGTCGCTTTCCCCCATAAAAAAGAAAACTTTTAAAATACAAATTTAATTGTGGTTTAACTACATTTAATATGTTGATAGTAGGGTGTCTTAACGAGAAATTGTTTTGAATCTGGTTAATTTAGCTTTAAACACTGCTAAATGTAGTTTAATCCCTTCAGCGCGCAATTATGGTGCAGCGATGGGGAGTTCCGTAATTAAACTATGCAAATTTTTGCTGCGCTATGCGTCGCGACGCGCGTCGCAGCAAATCCAAGCGGGTAATTTACTGTTAATAGTTGTGAATTTTAGATATCGCACTGAACATGCAGGGAACATATTGCCGGTTTATAACTGGGTGATTTCAGTCTAAGCGAATGATTCTGGGATGTTACAGTGGTTACAATGGATAGAAGCGAATGGATGTATATTTAAATGACTAGGTATGCGCCCGAAATTCAGTGGAGCGCTCCCTTAGCCTGATGCGTAATCCAGGGATTTAACCTCCTCGCTGGCGGGCACAATGCTGTCTGTTTATTCAGTTTTAATGCGTTGCATAATGCTATTTTCGGAACTAGGGACAACCTACGTCCATGTGGTACCGATCACATGAATTTACTTTCATGCTGTGTGTTTGTCATAGTTTTATGTGGCAAACATAAATTAAACACAAATTTGAAGGATGTTTATTTCAGGTGAGAGGAAATTTTATTTGCGAATGATTTATTCCCCATTAGGAATATTTTGATGTCATATAACAGCCCCTTTATCTTCTATTAGTAATTACACAATAAACATATATACCGCATTTTTATATTAATTTCTATATTAATTTGAATTTCTTGATAGGATAGTTTTAAAGTTATCTTCAAACTTAAAATTTCACTCTCTTCTGCACACTTCTACTCTCAATATATAGAAGGCGCTGCATATTCAGTTTCCTAAATTTTACAAGTTTTTGGACGCTTTTGATACTGTCCTAATCCACTTTTTGGATTATCTATCAGATAGCGATTAATTTGCAATTACCGCAGTGACATCTGGCGTAACATGATCGGAAAAGGGTTGACACTGGTGTTTGAATATACGCAACCAACTCATAATTAATCCGAAATTAATCAAGGCGAATGTTTTTACAATTTCCTACAGCCCTACGGATTCCTACAGCTGTCGACTAAGCATAGTCAATCATTTGCATAATTACTTTATCATTATCTGGTAACAAGTTGACGATTTGAATGCTATGCGTCGTGTTAGTTTTTCTTTCATGCGGTAAAAACAGTGGAGAAGTTTCCAACTTGTCTAGTTGGGTAAGTTGTAGTTGAAATACAGCAAATGCGATTACCAACGCTAATTATGGCTATTTACAAGTTTGCACTTTTCCAGGAGAAGGAAAAAAACGAGTTGGGGAAAAAGCAGGAAGCAACGTAGAACAAATTTTCCTCGACGCGTTAATTTTTCATATTCAACTTTTTTAATTAAACACAAACTGCTATCAAAATCAGAAGTTTGACATTAAGATGTATAGTTTGCTTGTGGAAAGCTTGTGATGATTTGAGTTGAACTAATTGTGTTTAAATTTTATAGGGTGTATATAGAAGTGCATTTTATTTCTAGGGTACTTTTTGAGCAAGCCATATGCAAATTAAACAGCATTATCTTTACTATTGATCAACTTCTATCCAACCCCGAATGGTTTGAATCATTATCGCGCACGTGTGGACTTTCTATTTTCTTCCCTTGGTTTCCTGTTGTAAAGAAAACAAGTTGGGATACCCTTTTTGCATTTAGTTTTTTAGCTATAGAATAATTTGTGTAGTTAACGGATTATTCTTCGTGTTAAATTTTGTACTCTGCGGTACATATTGCACTGGATTTTTTTTCGTTCTAAACCTCTTTCACTTGGCAAAGCCTACTCTCATCTGCTAATCACCTCGTTCGACTGCACTCATTCAAACCAGCTTCAGCTTACGTGTCACGTTTATCCAGGCTTGCCCGTAATCTTTCTCGATTGAAACACTCCTGCCATCCCAGTTTTCTATGCGCCTCGTTGTAAATCATTCATCAATCATGGGTACGCGCAAACGTCTTGCAAATTTCGCATAATTGAATTTAGATTCCAACATCCTTCAAATGCGTCTTGTGCTTTCCGCCGCATCGATTTTCGATGACGCCGCTGATGACGATGACACATCCGATCAGCTGGCTCCGCGTCAGCAGGAAAGATGCTCAATTAATCGTCCCTCTGCAAATCGCTTATATTTTCGCGTGTAATGTGGTTATGCGTCATGCAGCGTTTGCATCTTTTACCAGGATCAGAAGGAGGAATCCCCAGAAGGAAGCTAAACTTCAACTGCTGTTGATCAAACTATGAATTGAGATTGCACGGCCTTTCTGGGAGTCTTATCATTCATGACCCTTGGACTTTATTTTAGACCTATTGGGAGATAGATTACGCATTAAATCATTCAGATTTTTATCATAGGTCATAAAAAGTACCCTCTGGAGTTTGTGTTATTACAAATTGAGGAAGCCAGACAGGGCTTTGTAGGAATACTTGTGAGTAATGAAGAATGAAGGCAACTATCTCAAGATTGGCACAAATGGGATTCACAACGAATGCAAAGAAAATTGAATACCCTAGGCGCTGGAGGATTTTGTCTGTCGATCGAATTTAGCTTCTAATACATTTGCCAAGCATGGAAAAACCGCGTGTGAAAATTTTAAGAGGAAAAACAGTGACGAGCGCGCATATGTAGAGCGCCATATGGGGAATAAATTGGGTTTAGGAGATTCGAGAGCAAGCGAATTATGGTGCCTTCAAACGCGGTAACGGCAGTAGCAGCGGCGTCGGTGGTGGCGGTAAAGCTCTCGGTTTTCATACCAATAAGGCGCGAGAAATGAGAACGCGTCAAATGGGTTTCGACGTGTTACCGAATGTGTTTCCATCCCAACAACGATTGCTCGGTTGGAAGATGAAGGTTTTCTTGTTTTTAGAAAAAAAACAAAGCTGCCAGTAATACCACTATGACACAATGATAAAACTACCTAGGAACATTTCACAATAGTAATGTATCCTTGACTTGGAACCAATCCAACTGTTTAAACTTAGCATGCGTTATATTAATTGAATAATATAAATTTTACGGATGCTTGGCACATATCATTATTCCAGTGCCAAAAACAATTTAATCCTGTGTATTGTCTTCTCAGGTCTTAACTACCGCACTTAATAGTCATTGGATAGTTGTGAGGTTTTGAAGCAAGTCTCGATTCGATCAGGTCGTGCTGCGACTCATCGTTGGTCCTGGCCGATAAAATCATGGTTTGAAATTGCCGTCTCGCCGCAGTAGTCTGCAAACTTATGAGCTAGCTCTAAGCTCGGAAAGAATGTGCGTTGGCACAGATAAAGATAAATGAAAGCGATACAAGCGTTCACACTCGGTGACGCGCCGATGGTGATTAGAGTTGGTAGACACCAGCTTTGAAGCTATTTCTAGTACAGTCATTCTTCTACTGTGCATGGTCTGTGTAAATATGAGACAATATTCATTTACATACATATTGGAGTGATTAACTTTCAATGAGATTCTCACTGGGGCAGGTTGATTCGATTTCACTGCGCGGTGTTATCTTGGAAATGAATTTTTGGGATCGCAGATCGCCCACCATGGCCCTTCAGAAGAAAACAAAACGCAGATGAGATGTAAACATTGACTCTATTAAGAGAAGGGATTACATTGAGTTTATATTCATTTTTATAAATTTACTTTTGTAAAAGTTAAATGAAAAGGAAGCAGGAAAAAAGGAGAAGCTTCGAGCATAGCAAAAACCTTTCCTCTTGGCGGAAAAAATTATTTCTATTAAGGTTCCAACTCAACAATTGCTTTGCGATGCGCATTTCAAATCAAATTTTCTAAAGAAAAAAATTGACCCTATGAAAAGAAAATTAAAAGTTTTCCTTGATGATGTCGCGGGCGTTCAATGAATGAACCCAAAAGCAAAACATAAAAGAAAAACTGAAACTAAATTACATTGTTACAATGCTTCAAGAAGGGCAAAAATCGAAGAAGGTTTTTGCCATCTTTACAACGTGCCTGCGTGATCCTTCAGCAGTAGAAGAAGTCGTTTCGCGAATCTATTTGCAGGGTCGAGCTTCGTGTCCACTATACCTTGAAATTGAAAAGGAGAGGAAACGCCAAAACGAGTGACCTGCATAACAACACAACTTACGCCTGTATTCAATATTTAGGCAACGCTTGGCTTTGGACCTTTGACCGAAATGTATTGTAGGTTGCCAAATATATTTTATAAAGAGACTAAAGCAAAATCTTTAATCGTGACCCATATTGATACAAAAGAGATCTTATTTTATATGATTCAGAATAAACAGTTGAGGGTTGAATCAAAAACAACCAAATATAACAAATTTGCATCCAGAATAGGAGTGAATAACGATAGACTGAAGTAGACGTTGCAATTTTGGTACCAAATGTAATTTTATGTTGCGATATCCGGAATTCTATATTCAACCTGAAGGGTGCACGTCGTTCGCCACATGTTTTCGCATCACGAGGAAGCGGATTTTCAATGACTATGACCAAAAGGAACTAGTCGTGCGTGCCAACCATCCAGAATTCCAAACCTTGTGATGACAAGCACGTCAGTTTTTCAACAACTACAAAAAGAATCCATTCAATGCCTGAACATATCAAATTTTAGCTAGCTTTGGTATAAGCCTAGTTTATTAACTTTGATAATGATATTCTAATGTTTTGGTTCCTGGGTACATAGTGCCCATTATCGATACATAACTTAATTCCTACTTTGGCCCTTGAGGCTGTATAGATGCAAAACTCTGCGTAACACTAATTAATTAATGGACCCCATTAATAAACACAGATATTACATGAACAAGCAGACTGGGCGATGACGTCGAGGCTGGCGATGAGCCACAGCAATAATAATCCGACAAACGCGGCGTTCCATGAGTAATGAACAAAGTCGCATGTAATTAACGAGGAGCGCGCACAACAACGCTGGAGTAACGCACTCCATATTTGCACAAGGATAATAAAACAAATGCGTCAAGTCGCGTCCACGCAGCTGGAATGATTATGCGAATGTTCAACTCCATGTTCCAACTCTTTAGCTGCGTGTTTGTTTTAGTTATTGTATTTTTGCGCGCTCGTAAAATTTACATTTGCACATTACCAACGTGGTTCTTTGCTTAACTCGACGAGCATTCGCGCGAACATAAACATTTTGCCAAACTCTCGGTGCAATAATAAAGTGAGCTGTTAACGTGCAGCGCGTAGAAAATCGTGCCGAGTGTTGAGTCCTCCTTAACATTTTCAGACAGGATGTGCTTTGGTTTGGGAGGATGGAAGTCCTTGTATCTTGGCATCCGGAGACACCGCCAGAATCTTCAAGTGTCACTTTCACGCGAGATCCTCGCTTAATGCACGCATTAAATTTAATGAATTATGTGTTCCCTTTTAGAGGCAGCTAACAGTGTAACTGTGTAAAGGATACGTGCTAAGGACTTGGAGATGATGTTTGTTCTCGAAGACTTGAGCTGGAAACGGAATGATATATCAAGCAACATGAACATTTGAAGGATCATTTTATGAAGAAAGAGAAATTTTGAGCAGCTACAGCTTCAAGGGAAGATAAAACTAGAATAAAACAATTAATTCTTATTTAGGTTGCAATAAATTTCTTACTAGGTTTACAACTACTTCATGGGACACTGAAAGTCTTGAGTAATGTGCTAACAAATTGTTTTAATTGCCAACACTGAGCTGGTTTATTTTGGTTGGTCTCATACAAAGCAAGCCACCAATCAACACAACACACGTTGTGTGGTGTTACACGTTTATAGCACATCAGTAATTTCAGTTTTCAACTTAATAAATGTGTCAATATGTCTCTCACACTTGCTCACATCTGGTTAGATATTGCCAACTGCAGGACTTCCTCAACGTGCAGATGGATTTATTGCAAAGCTTCGTGTGAGTTTCTAACCGATTCCAAGCCCAAATTATAATCAATTTCTTTGTATTCCATCTGGTTTCTGCATGTGTAATGACTTCATTACGTCATAATTTGTAACCTGTCAGTTTGAACTTCTCAGTATTGTTTTCACCTTGAGAGAATCTATTTATATTCTACTTCTAATTAGACCTACTTCTGATTTATTGTTGGTTTGGTTGTTAACCAACAGATTCAAATCTCACATCAGTACGTCATGTAAAATCTTTAATTACAAAAGCAAATTTTGGTTATGAGAAACTTAATGAAATCTAATATGGAACATTTGTAGTTTCATAGGTTCATAACTTAGGTGTTGGGTCATAGGTATGAAGGCAGCAAGAAGTAAAACCCTTGGCAAGTCATTTCACGCTCGAGTACGGCGTCCATTTAGTTGGTTCATTTGTTGGCGGCGCTGGTGAAGGTGGTAGGAAATGCGATAGTATCGGGGTTATTAATGCAGAGACCCTCATCATATGGCCGCGGCAGGTTCGAAGGTTTGTTGTTTCATTTTGATGATTTAAGATTACTGCTGGACGCAGGATATATAACCAAAGTATGTGAGTGAATGTGAGTGTACATTGCCTTCGAGTGGCATCATTATTATTGCCGTCCGACCGTATTTGGTTTACTAATCAGTCTCCAAGTCGCGGAGTCACCTTAAGGAGTTGAGCGAAACGAGAAGGTAAAGGTAGACCAACATAAGAGCCAAGACCAAAGAGATCATCGTCGAGATATTAAAATGATGTACGATTACTTTCCTTGTATTATCGAGCTTCGCATTGTTTGTTTTTACTCTGCAAGCTCCAGGTACTTGTTGGCAATGCAGAAAAAGGGTGTAAATTATGATACCACTGTCTAGAAAAAAGAACTACATATGATAATGTGCAACTGTTTTAAATATTCATCAAGTATACTACTAAAATTGGCATAATTTATATATTATGATTAAGCCTGGAAAAAAATGTAAATCCAGGGAATGAAATATTTGTTGGGATATCCATGATTCACACGTAATGGCCAACTTTATGTAATTAGAAAAACACGTGGTTTGAGTTTACAAATTGACGGCATTAATAAGTTTGCGTGGATTTATACGCAACTTACTTGGTTCCCTGACTGCTGCCTCCAATGCCGCCGTACATAAAACACTGCTTTAAAACCAATATATTCCCATTAACGTGTTATGAAACTATACCGCCTTTAATAACTTTTGCACGGGCAGAATTCGGGAGGGATGAAATGTTAAATATAATCACATTAACCCAAAACCATTAAAATATATAGGGTGTTTGGGATAATACTGCACAACTTGGTAACTAAACAACCAAAGGGTTGGAAGTAATAACAAAACATATGAAATTAACACGTGTTTTGGTTATGGCACAAGCATATCCAATTTTATTTAATACATGTGCAGCTATTTGTTAATTAGCCGCAAAATCCCAGAACATTTGTGCTCAAAGTATGACATACATGGAGCAGAATGGAGATATTAAAACCTATAAATGCATTTTCATTACCAGCTGGATGTATTTTGGCGAGATTGCTATGGTAAAAGGTCCCTGGAAGCAATTTAAACAAAAGCACCACAGAAATCATTACACGCGCAACAATGAAAATTTGTAACATGGCGTGATTTGATCTTTTTCGAGTGAGTTGGAGTAGAGACAGGTACAAGCTGAGCTCGAGTAACTTATGTTGATCTGAATGGCAGGCTTAACTAGAGCACACATTGCATAAAATTAAATTTATATTCAAAATGTCCGCAGAGAATTTATTCGTACACTAGATCAGCATTACCTGCGTATAGATCATAATGCAATCAGTGACTAACTTGCGCATGTTGAGTCTCTGGTTGACTTATATAATGTCTGCATGTGAATTGTTGATTGTAGCCTGCGAGTGGGAATGGAGATAATTTGTCTCTCAAGCGTGAATGTCGTAAATCCCATCGTGGAAACATTGGTATACGTCGTCGTGTTTGCAAACGAAACTGGATTCTTACATTCAACCCAATCTTTCCACAGCTTTTGAACATATTTGACCTTACAACTAGCTATAAATAATATTCGGTGTCTTAAAAAGGAAATTAAACTTATTTTATTCTGCAGTAAGAAATTTTATTTAAAGACTATTTTTTTTTGTTCTAATAAAAAAGTTTCCTTTGTCTGCAAAAGTATTTGGCGTGATCGGTTGGAAACTAATTTGCCTCCGGGGTTAGCTTAAAGGGTTTCCTGACTTCCACCTTGGACTGCAGTCTTCCTGACATCGCATTCATTCCACTTGCAGTTTTTTTCCTCTCAATGAGCTTCAGGGCTGCGTGCGAGCAAAACCCAGCACGCAAGGGTGGCCCATCGACGATTTTGTAGTTAATGTTATCGCTTTCCGCACACAAGATCAGCCAGCATGTTGGATAGTTTGCCGGGGCATACATGGAATGGCTGCCTTTTTCTTTCTATGTGTGCTTTCCTGCCTTATATCCGACTGTCTATCAAAGTGAGTTGGAAAGTTTTCTGATGCAAGTTGCTAGCGTTTTACTCGCAAAATTGGTTTAAATTACTTTTTACCATTTACAACATGCACTAGTTACAAAAAGATTAAAGTAAAATGTTGAATCATAATTTGAGTATGACTTATCCTAGACTAATATTATATTTACTGCGCGTGCAACTACAACGCTTGGCAATTAAAGTTGCTCGATTTGCCATGTTACGCAACTTGTTTAAGATCTCAAGACTTCAAGACTTCAATGCATATCAGACTGAGTACTTAGCACGCATTCACTGCACATTTTATTTGCACTTTGCGCCTCGAAATTGCGTGGAGATAAATTCGAAAGCAAAACAAACCTAATGCACAGACTGTTAATAATATAAGTAAACAACCACCAAGTCCTGCATGAACATATATTTCCTACAAACTGATAAAATGAGTGAAAATATGTGCATTCCAAACCCACATTTGCTATATACGTTTATCTTTGCTATAAATTACAGTTTATGCTTTCAGATCATCTAAATTCAATAAAAATGTGCTATCAACTTATGCAATTAAACCATATTAGATTTATATATTAAAGTAGTTTAAGTCATGATACATGATTAGAAATCACAATTCTTAGAAGATTTAATTAATTCGTTGTATTGTCAAGTTAGAAGCAGATACCTGCTGTTTATTATGCTGATCGTGACAGGTAAAAATCGAAAGTTTCCAAAGGAAAAATGTCACGACTTGATCTCTGGTTTTAGTAGTGAAAGTTATAGCGTGACTTAAGCCAAGTTAAAGTTAAGCCTACTATAGCTGTTGAGTTTAGTTGACACCGGGGTGAATTTATTTACAATTATCACGCTTCAAGCCTTTAATTTGTAATTATCCTCTTGGAGAATAATAAATATAGGTATGTACTATTTTTTTTAAATATTATTGAATTAATATAAAATTAAGCGTTAAGTGTTTTATTTAGATCATACGGCTTAAAGCTATGTATTTAATATGTTTTTTATTTTTTCTCATAGTGTAGGCTTGTGGTATTTAATTCAAGTTGAAAAGTAGAGCAAACGAAATCAAAAGTGATTAACTTCCAACACAATAAATATCTTGCCTCCCGACAAAAAGAGTTATAAATCCAATACTTTTTACAATTCCACTACGCATGGCGTAATTATTTATTATTTATCGACGACAATAAACGAACATTACGTAATTACTGCACAGTCACAAGCTGTTCAGTAAGGAAATTTATTGTCCGAAGCACTCTGCATACCACTATCTGGCAAGATCTCAAAAATTAATAAATTAAACGTCATCGTCGCAATCATTTCATGGGATCTTAATTGTTAGCAAGTAGAGCAAGGCAAGACAGTCGAACTTAAGTCCTTATTTCGCTCGTAAGGATGGCATAATGTCCGCAATCGTGATTACAATATGAAATACGTTTTACGATCTTTTTACGACAAGTGGACACCAGGCAGGAGTTTATAGTAAACGAAATTATTCGATGGCTATTACGACCTGTGATGGAAGGTTCTAAAATAGACGGGATTATCATATAGACAACGGCATTATCTACACAGGAAGAGCACTTAGTTTTTACAAATTCGAGTGCCGGTAATATACAATGTGAGGACGTGTAATGTGTTTGTTACGACCCCATAAAATAGTGAAGTTGAGTGTCATCAGGAGGAGATAGATGGATTGACATGTGAGAAAATGTTTTAATTGCAAACTAAACTACTGGTATGACAGAGTAGAATTTGAATTTTAGATAAAAGTAGGAAATCACAGTCTTTTGCGTAATTGCATTCTAATAAAAAATGTCTCCATCAGGATGGAAATCATAAATCACTTGGATATCTTGGTTTACTCCTTAGATCATCCCATACATCATCAACTGAGTGATACAAAAATATTATCTTTATCAGCTAGAAATAGTTCCCAGGACATTTAAAACTCTTCTCAATGTAAAATTTTCTCTTTACCTAAATTTCTGCATCCATCTGCAAAACTTTTCCTCCTCGGAATATATGGACTTCAGCAAAAGATAGAAGAAACCTCCGTCTAAGGTTAGCTCAAGCACGGAGATGTAGAATATTGAATGTAGAATGTTGAATATTTGCATCCAACAAGCAAGTCAGGAATAAATTTTCCAATGGCTTCTTTATTTCACTTGTTATTACGCGTCTCGTTTGCATGATCTACAACCGGCCTGCAAAGCGCTGCATCATCCGCGGCCTATAATCCCATACATTTATTTAAAACGGAGAAACAAAAGGCCACGCGGATCCAAGCTGCGATTGTTCTAGTTGAAGACCTCTGCGGTCGAACCGGTTACCTGTTGTTCTTTGCGTTCTTTGCGTGTGTTCGACTGCTCGACTTTCACTGAAACGCTAAAGCGTAGACTTCAAGCCACATTGCAAACAAAATTATTTTCTAGGTTCACAATAGGAAACTTAAAATGCAAATACAAAATATAGGTTTGTTACAAGGTTTGATTAATTGAATTATAATATAGTAATGAATCAAGAAAGATTAATTTGAGCAAGTCAACAAGCAAATAATATATATCTAGATACTACCGCTGGTCCAAGAGGGTCAGAATTACTCTTCAAATATGTTAACATATTGCCAACCGAGTGATATCAATATATAACCTCAATGATTATAAAACTCTTCATTAATTTAATTTTTTAACCTAACCTAAAATCATTTTTTTTGTAAATATAGACATCGTCTAAATGCCATTGCAATGTCCTCAGAAACATGGGCAGCTAGTTGCTAATCCAGAATTAGATCTCCAATTCAAATTATGTATTGCAAAGAAAATTTCACTAGTTATTAGCTTTTAAAAAAAAACTATATTATGTATATGGTGAAATGCAAAAAACAAATAAATCTTAGTGAGGTAAATCATTATGATCTGAATAAGTGTCATTAGAAAATATGCTGTTATTTAACCTAATCTTGTTTCCTTTCTCATGTTGTACTATGATAACATGGTTACAATACATTCACTATTTGTTCCAGATTATTTTTTGTCCGATTACAATTATTTCAAACTTTTCTGCGCTCAAAATGTGCCTGGTAGGCTTCGTCAACAATTCTGAGCTCATGTCATGTTCCTTTCGAGAGCATAGAAAATTGATTAGCTCACGTATCTGCTCCATGCACTCAAAAAATTTGAAATATCTGTAACCTGCCGCAAGTTATTCATTAATTATGCACATCTATTACTCTGCGGAGACTGGAAATTAAAAGGGACGCTTAAACACCTTATTATGGCTTAAAAACGTTTCAAAATGCACATCATTAATCATCGTACACAGAAGTATATTGAATGCTGACCACTGAGAAGAATTACGCACAATTTGAAGATTTAAATTTATTGGGCTGTTTGAAACAACCGGAGTGGAAATTGACAAATTACTTGACTTAACTCTTCAGCACATCATAGACATGGACATTAGTTTTTTTCTAATTCACTAAATACTTTACTTGACGGATAACAATTTAACTCATGCAGTTTTTCTGGTGTACGTAAATGAAACAGTCGAGTCTGCATGAAATTAAATTTCCATTCTATATTTTGATATATTAGGTGCGTTGGGAATTGTATTGTAGGCATTTGGTGAGATAGTTAATTTTTAACGCCCTGGATTGTTTAATGCCGCGCAATACATCGGCTTGGGAGCAACAATAAATTACCTAATGATGCGAGATAACGAGAGCGTCTTGTAAAGCGTGCGCGGCTCGCAAAAGGAATGCCACGACTCATGCGCTTGTCTCCTTCGCATCGATTCCTACGAAGGACTATAAGCAGGCGTATCAAGATTATGGGATCTATTCGCAATTTCTCATAGTATCTCTCTATAGAAGCAATGTCGCAAAGAGAACATCTGTATCTTACTAAAATTATTGGCAGAATGAGCTATATTCTCACTACCTAGTTTTATTCTTGTCTCAGAATATTTCATATTCTTGATGCCTGTATTAGTGTTAATTTACATCCGTTACAAATTATCTCTCTCTTCTTACAAATTGAGTTGAGATGATTTCGTAACAATTGTTTTACACAGTTGTATTAGTAAAAATCTAGAACATATATTTAATAATCTCCCAACGTCAAACACAAAAAATGCCTTTCATCTACTGGCCAATATAATAAAAGCTTTGTTTACACACACGAAATTATTTATCGTGAATTTTAATAAACCGGAAGCTCGTGTGCACTGGCAAAATATGCAATTACAAATACTA
>JAODGC010000006.1:77644-94252 GCA_027574925.1 Ecitoglossa quadriceps
ACACGAAATTATTTATCGTGAATTTTAATAAACCGGAAGCTCGTGTGCACTGGCAAAATATGCAATTACAAATACTATATTACTTGGCGAGTTTACAAAGTGCTGCGTTATGCTGCAACGCTGTTTGTGGCATTTTTGCATAATTATACTGCGGCCTGGACTTATGATTTCCTTTCAGCACGAAAATATCCACCATGGACATGGGGCAATTAAATGTAATTAATTACATGTTTTATAGTCTTTAAAATGATACACCATGTGGCTTTAAAAGCATAAAGTCAGGAATCTCTTTGATGTTTTTTGTTGTTGCTGAGGTTTTAAGTTCTTATTGTGTTCTGTTTAGAATGACATCACGACAACCGCCGTCAAAATGTCAAAGAATGTGTTAAATGTCGACAGTCATCAATGATATAAAACCGTAATAAAAGTAATAAGTTCATGCCTCGTGAATTAGCTCAACCTTTTGCATCAACAACGTGCGCTTATTTGCTAGATGCTCAACAAAAGCACAATTTATGAAAGTATTTTGACGTGTCATACCTGTCTAATCGAGATAATAAAGTGTTGCAGAAAAGAAAAACATTGAGAATACTAAAAATTATTTCCTAATCACCTTGAAAACAATTAACCTTTATTTTAATTTTGAAATTGCAAAATGTATTCTTGGAACTTAAGTCTTTCAAAAGCTCATTTCCATGACTGTCTTTAACTTTTGTTATGTGCCTGGCAAGTCAACTTCCAATTGGTTATGCCATAAAACACCTCAAGCAAATGCTTACCCTTTGATTTTTTTGTTTCAGTTTTTTCCTTTCTAGAGCACCATTTCCGTTTCTGCATTTGCAAGCACAAAAGGCGTTCCCGAAAGCTTGACTTATGGTTTGCAAGAAAGTAATACAATTCAATTTCTTCTGAAATCCCCCAATGACTTAAAATAAGTTAAATGTTAAAATGCCATGGCAAATTTATGATTTTTTGATGACGGTCTACACTACTTTGTTGTTTTAGTTAAAATTCCAATTCTCGGAAGCTTTTTAATTAAAATCCAACTTGGAACTTAATTCTATACATTAGTCATGACTTTTATTCCGCCGCCTGAAAGTTTTATACCTCATTGTTTGACATTTTTACATTACTTTCCACTAAACACCCAAATCACACGCTGATTTAGGATGGCCGAGAGCAGCGGGAGTTAATTATTGCAAAAACAATTAACCAGCTCTGGTTTAATGAGAAAAACCTGGCGTTGTAAAAGCGGTGACGTGTGGCCAAGCGTCCATCTTGTGCATTTGGTTCGTCATGGCGATTAACTTGAGTTAATTTTAGCCTTTTGACCGTGTCTCTATTCACGAATGCATTCTCGAAGTAACGACGGTTTAAATCTTTAAATGGTCGTATTACCATCACCAGTGAGTGACGTTATTTAAAAGCTGTACGATCAAAATTAGCAAAAATACAATAAAAATAAGTAGATGAGCTTTGCATTTGTATAATGGGTTGCCTACAAGTAAAATGAGCTTTGCAGCAAAACAAGTGGAATTTCAGTTTTTAATATGATTATGTGCAATGTATACACGTGCTGATTTGATAATATTGAAAGAAAATCAATGCAATAAATGTACTAAGAGCTAATCTTTGCATAGGCTTAGGTTTGCACAAGAAGCAATTTATCACCACCGTAAAACAATGTGCAGCGCTGCAGCTGAAAATGGTCCGCGTGAAGCCTAATCCATGGTGTGCGGTTTGCCAGGAATTTTGTAAATTTTATTATTGCACCCTGTGCTCATGTGGCGGGTGTGCGGTTCGCACGCGGACACGGTTGATAGTTTAATATAAATGTAAATGAGAAGAACGAATAAAGCGACCTGCTGCATATCGCGCACGCGAGTCCAGCCACTTCCTGGAGCTATTATTTAATTAAATAATCCCTATATATTGCACACCCGAGCTGCTTTTCAGCGATCTGTAGCATACTGCCGCCATCGGTGCCGCATTGTGTTCGCCGGTATTCCAAAAAGTTGCAAAGATTAGCGCGCCCTTTGTTTGCGGAAAGCGCACTGATTAGACATGAACACTTAATTAAACGCTTGATTAACAAACAAATAAGCAAACGACATAAATCCCTGCCGTAATTGGAAATATCCAATTTGCCTTTAAAATGTCATTGTTCGTCGGTTTGCTTTGGTCTGATTAGCTCTGGTTCACTTCGATGGTGAGCGAAAGCCAAGAAAAATTAAATCAAACGGGAATAATAGCCATTTATAATCGATTATATACCGAGTGATTGAACTACATTACTTACAATACCTAGTATAATTTACATTAAATATCCAAGGCTTCAGGAAAATGCCATGATGGATGGATTAGAGCTTTGAATTCTTGTGTCATCTGACAAAAAATATCAGCCCAAATTAATCTTTAAAAAGAGTGTATGTTGGATTGTAGGCAACACCAGGCATGTTCCACTAACTTATTTCTCTCCGAGTCATCAATCCTCTTGTTGCATGAGTCGTCGAAGCTGAACCTGAAAAATCCTCTAGATATCAGATTGAAATTGATTAGCCATTGCATGTGTGCTCTCCATCTGCATATTGCATTCTTGAGAATGATAAAGGCCCCCTGGCTAGACCTACATGAGCCTAATTACAAGCATCACAAGAAGCAATCCGTCCAGAGTCCAAGTAGTCTAAACGACCGTTAATTGCGCTTATCTAGGAACGCTGCATCTACATTACATCCATCATTATTTTGCGATATCATTGTTTTATATGAGTTGCAGATAAGACAACATAAGTCATAAATTCAGCAAATAACTGGTTTGTTTTAAAATTTTATAATGACATAACTCATCCAATTGAACAAAAAGATAAATATTTAACATGAGACTGTTATTCTGTAGTTTTTTATGGTGGTTTTTTTTTGCACATAAAAATATGTCCAATTACTGACAAAACTGAAACATTAATCCAGCTGCAACTTTACATCCGCGCTTGGGATAAAAATGAATTGCAGGAGGAATCTTTGTGCTGCAAATGAGTTTCCTGTCCGTTGTGTTCATGCCTAATAAAACCGCACTGGCAAGCATTAAAACAACTTCAAAGCACTGAAAATCGCTCCCCATTTGCAGCGCTGGATGAGATTTCATCCGAAAGTTGTCTGAATTTAATGCCCACACATAAAATCCTCTCATCCGCCGAAAGGATGCGCGTAACATTCTCGCGACGTGTCGTAATCATAATTTACGAGCTGCAAAATGATTTTCGAGCCAATTAAATGCTGACGAGTGAAAAGAAGTACCCGAAGGGACACCTCAAAGCGATTATAACTTAATTCAGTTATGGCTCTGTAAGAATTCAAGGAGCTGGTAACATTTAAAGGGATACTATTTTAATGGTGCAGAAGAATTAGAACAGGACTTTATTGATCCCTTAGATAAATAAGAAAATGGAAGCATTAAAAGTTGCCTAGATTATTTTAACCCTTATTAAAGCCATTAATTCAAGGAATTTGGTTTAATTGCAAGGTTTAATTAGAAATAAAAACAATTCTAGAGGGTAAATCAATTTACTTAAATGTTGCAAGTATTTGCAGTCTAATTTTGAAGCAAATGTAATTGAGAAAATCGCATAACGTGAAAGCAAAGCAATGAATTTACAAATAATTTAAAATTAAGTCCAATAAAAGGCATTTCTTCTTGAAGCTTAAGATTTTGAAATAATATTTTTTCAATTCTGCGTTAGAAGTCCTTTTGAAGGCGTAAATCTACCCGACCAAATGGGGTGCCCTTTAATTAAGCAATAACTGGTTTTTAGACATTTTAGGAATTTCATTTAGAGAGAACAAAATTTCCTCTCAAACCAAGGACTCCAAACGAAAATTATTCCAGAATTAAAATAACTTTTCAAAGACCGCGAATTTGCTTTTTGCAAAATAAATTCAAGATGATATCAATCTGATTTCTAGCAATCTTTCGGAATAGGAAACGTTTTCAAGTGGATCTCTAAATATGATCCACTTGAGTTGAAACATTCTGTTTGTGTTACGAATTCAGAGACGAGAATCCTGTATCCTGAATATGTGAAGCACATGGCAAATGTAAAGTGCAACATGTACACGTACATTTACAGCCTCCGGCTTTCATTTGCAGTACCGCACAGCGCGAGACACCAGAACCGAGGAGTAATTAATAGCTATTTGATTCTATTACCGGCGGGCTTTTAACCTTCCTGCATACACACAAGCCACCTCAAGCCAGTGCAGAGTATGTGCTGACAGTAATTACATTTTAATTTAATTACATTCGTACTTCTGCTTATTTTTGTTAAACAAGGAAAATATAACAAACAAGTGATGCAATCCGGCTGAAACATTTGTGGAATTATGCAGGTTATCGATAATAAATGAAAAAATGTAGTGTAGAAGTATGTTGGTTATAATGCAGGTTGTGGGCAAACATAGTCATTAAAGACCAATTTTGTTTATATTTTCAGTTGAAGCTGTTTAGTACAACGTGCAACAAGTTATTAATATTATTGAAGAAAATTCTTATTTATAATTAGGTATGTAAATAATTAGGTATGTAAAAATTCAAAATATTAAGCATGTTGACGAGGACAGGGTCTATTATAATTAATTATGATTTCTTAGTGAATTGCATAAATAAGGACGTATAATTATTATGAGTTGCTTAATATTATTTCTATTGATTATTTTAAAGAATATCACTTAAGTCGAAACAGAATTAAGTTCAATCCGTAATAATCATAAAAGAAGAATGAATGTCAATTTAAAAATGGTTTTCCTAGGACGAAAAATCTTTACACGGTGCACTGGATTTTATAGAGCTGCAGCCTGAGCAAAAGTTCAAGTGAGCACTTTTCAGGTGCAATAAACACATTTAACGTAGCGTGAACCCGCCAAGCTTTAGGTTACAAAAAAGCTATAATTGAAAATGGCACTGGAGCTTGCTGCATTCGCAAACGATCACTTCTAAATGGAGTAAATTTCAAGAAACATTTGCCAACTAAATCTACCAAAGTCTCACTGTAGCAGAGCAACAATGTAAATGTGAGGCAGATCAATCCAAGCGTTCTGTTTGATTATCATAATATCATCATCTTATAATATGATAATTAAGATAAGTACTGTCTAGACTTGAAAATGTGCTTAATCATAAAACAACTTTCTCACTTCGCTATGCTTACAATTTAACAAGGTTCTGAAACAACAGAAAGTTCTCTAAAAATTATGGTTCCTCAATAATTATTAATATACGTATTATCACTATGTGGGTCAAGTTTAGTTAGTGCTTTATATCACTAGTGATATAATATGTTATCGTTGATTGCATTAATAAAAACACAGATTCTTTGTAATCTCTTCTCATTCGATTAGGAAACTTTGGCGGCGTTAAGTGATATCATCAAATTGCGGATGCAGCAAACACGTGCTCCTGCTTGTTTGCTATAATGCATGATAACTACACTAACGGTGGAAGTGGGGCACATATAATGACGACTAGTAATGACAAGTCTGGTAAGCATTGTGAGGAAGATTGCAACGAGCCAACTGTGCTGGTTATACTTTGAACAACATGTTGAGCAACATTAGCATACTATAATATCAAATGTGGGACATTGTTTGCTCTTACTTTGTTTTTTTAATTGAAGTGATTGACAATTGCTGGGTATGTGGTTTCGGTCTACTTGTGATTACTCCGCGTATTTAGTTCTATTACCGGAAAAACGCAGGTATTGTATCATGTTATAATTAGAATAGCTCTGTATTGCTAGTTTTTTTACTAGCCAAGGCTGTTTTGTGAAGTTATTTGAAGCGAAATTCACTTGCAGCGCACAATTTACATGTTTATCTAATCACATGCCAGTTGGTGCCCAACTAATAGTTCAATGCTTATTTAAAACAGTTACATAAACCAATGGCATGGTGATACAAATTCCTCAACAATAACTAATCACCTAAGTTTCATTAAAGAGTGTCAAGTTGTGATTGAAATATTATTATGATTTCATATCATTCGGTGAGAACAAACAGGACCAATAAATCCAATCATATTGCAGGAATGGAACGATGGAAGCGAATTATTTATCGAAAGATACCCATTCTAGAATGGGCCCCAAGATATCGACCTAGTTGGTTTGCTCAGGATTTGCTAGCTGGTTTTACAGTCGGCTTGACTGAGATACCACAAGGGATTGCCTATGCATCAGTTGCAGGTAAACCAACTTAACAATTCCTCAAAACATTCCTTGAAGTGATAACTAATATACCTTTTAGGATTACCACCTGAGTATGGACTATATTGTGGCTTTATGGGGTGCTTCATGTACTGTTTATTTGGGTCCTGTAAAGATGTCAACATTGGTCCCACTGCAATTATGGCTCTTATGGCCCAACCTCATATTGATAAAATGGGATCTGGAGGTGCCCTAATCTTAACATTCTTATCAGGATGTATTATATTTATTTTAGGCATGTTACACTTAGGTAATGTCTTTTCTTACTGAGGACTTCTACTTGATCCGTTAGAGTAACTGGGTCTTTTATTTAAAGGTTTTGTTGTGGAGTTTATTTCATATCCAGTTGTAGCTGGATTTACATGTGCAGCTGCATTAAACATAGCCAGTTCTCAATTCAAAGGTCTTTTTGGTCTTAAAGGGAAAGCAGACAGTTTCCTGGAAAGTGTGATACATTTAGTTGAGAACATAGGTAACGCAAACAAATGGGACGCAACTCTTGGTTTTACCAGTATTATAATCCTAGTTCTGATGGCAGAACTACGACGGTTTGGAAGCAGCAAGATCAATTCTAATCTAACCACCTCTCAAAATCGAATTAAAATATCCTTATGGATGTTTTCTTTGGCTAGAAATGCGTTGATTGTTGTTATTGGTACTACTCTGGCCTATATTTTAAAGGTGAATGGAGAGACTCCTTTTAGTTTGATTGGTCAGGTTGGTAAAGGACTGCCTCCCTTTAAACCACCACCCTTTGATATTGTTTATAATGGAACTGAGTTTACGTTTGGTAAAATTTTAAAAAATTTTGGAGGTTCGCTAGCGTTTGTACCTTTGGTTGCTATTTTGGAGAGTGTTGCTATTGCAAAAGCATTTTGTAAGGATTAAAATACAGCATACAGATTTGTATGTTATACTATGGATTTTTATAGCTAAAGGGAAAACCGTAGACGCCACACAGGAATTAATAGCATTGGGTATTAGTAACATTATGGGATCCTTTGTGGGTTCCATGCCTGTGACTGGTTCCTTTACAAGAACTGCTGTCAATAATGCTTCGGGAGTCAGGACCACTTTTGGAGGAGTCTTTACTGGAGTCATGGTACTCCTTGCACTTAGTTTCCTGACTAGTACTTTTGTATACATTCCAAAAGCAACTCTAGCATCAGTTGTTATAGTGAGCATGTATTATTTGTTCGAGTTTGAAGCAATAGCAACTTTATGGAGGACAAAAAGTACTCATAATGCCTTATTACCAATATCTGGTCTCTAATATTTGAACCTATTTTAGAATTGGACTTGATACCATTCACAGTCACTTTTATCACAGCTTTATTTTGGAGTTTAGAATATGGTATACTCATTGGTATAGGTGTCAACTTACTTTTTGTACTATACTGGACAGCAAGACCTAAAATTGAGATCAAACCAGAAAAGTTGATCCAACTCCGAGGTGACTGCTTATTGGTCATTCCCAGTACTCCTTATTTAATGTTTCCTTGTGCGGAATATTTCCGGGAAATTGTTATACAAGCTTGTGATAACAGCATAAAAAGTGTTTCTGTTTTTATTGATGGGAGTGGAATCAAGTTTTTAGATGTCACAGTTATCAAAGTAATACACTTTAAAAACCAGCTCACCAATTTTATGGTACTAAATAGGATATGTTTCAGAATATGCAGATTTTAATGGATGATTTGGAATTAAAGCAACACAAGTTGATTCTTTTAAATTTCCAGGAAAAACCTCTAGAGGAACTGTTGAAGATGGATGTGAGGTTTGCTCATCACCATCAAGTTGGAAGTCTTGATACAATTATAGATGGTGAGTGGTTCGTCTAGGAGTTTTCTTTAATGACGTGGTGATTATTTGGTTTAGTTACAGATGAAGAAATAGAACGAGTAACAATAAATGAAGATTATACCATACAATAAATTATTATTACAAAGATTATTATTTTAATACATTATTCACGTGTTCATGCTAATTATAAATATTCATTTTTTAATTATAATGCTGAGTTTTATTTGATGAAATTATAAATTTAACACTTTCAGATATGCCAATCTTTAATAATACAGAATCGGAGATTTGACTTGCCGATTCCCGTTGTGTATTTTCCAATATTTATGGAAAATATTGGTTTAGACTAAAATGAATAAATATGCGATTAGGTATCATGGTATAGTAATGAAACCAAAGCTAAATTAGTAAGATAACGTAACTGTAAATCACTATAAAAGCTTTCCCTTCCCTTGTATTCTATTCTATACCATAATTTATATTCTTAACAGCTTTTCACGAATTACATAATAAATTTAAGTCCACAGCAATTTTTATGGCTTTACAAGTCCTACCAACAAATAAGAGTTTTTACTCGCGTTTAATTCCGTTAAGTGCAAAATGATAGTGAGATTAAAGTGACAAACTAGCGCAGATAATTGCATTCTCAGTGTGATCCTTTATCCCGAGACATTTCCGCACCCAATGCAACTGCACCCTCTTTATCGCGCGATCGGAGGCGGTTTCAAGTGCAAGTTCAATATAATCCCGGCGCGAAGAAGGCAAACAAGAGAAGGAAAATGTCTGCTTAACAAGCTGAGCAAGAATGGCATGGATAGCAAGGTAAAGACCAAAAGCGATTTGTAAAACGGTCAGCAAATATTGTCCATTGCAACGAAATAGCTACGTTGTGATGAACAAAAATATAGCGAGGATTTTGGTGCTAACAAATCTAAAATTCTACAAAAAGAAAATATACGTATTGTTTAGAATAAAGCAAGGAATTATTTTAAAATATCTATACTGTAGATATTATTTGGATTAGGCAGGTTTAGGCAAACGGAATGTGCTTTAAACATACGATGACAATTTAGTTGTTTGCTTTCGATTTGGCTGTGTCCTCAGCGCAGCAAATTTCGTCACAATTTTGGTTCCCCACATTGCTTTTACAAGGCTATAATGAAATGTAAATTTATTTAAAATTATTTCCACGCGTTCGTTTTCCCACTTCATTAAACGCGTCTGGTTGAAACGCAACGTATCATGACAAGTGACTTAACGACGCTTCGTTTATTGTCAACCATTAATATTAGTTATTAATATAATAATTATTTACCGCATGAGCATTGGACAAATAAAAACAAAACTTGGATAAATAACAAGAAAGGTGAAAAAGGTGTAGAAATGAGCTTTTCAGAGGTGTTTCCGCTTTAAACAAGCAATAAATATTAAAGCAGTTAAAATTGGCATGTCTTCAGGCAAGAAGGGTAAAAATTTAACAGTTACGGTTGATGAGTTTTTTTTTACAGCTGGAAAACTTGCTACATAATTATAACACATACACAAGAAGTAATTCGGTACGCTGCGCTTTCAGCACAATACGCTTTTTTGTCCGCCAAGTTTGTGTAACTTTTTGTGGTTGCCTACGTGCTGAATGTGACATTACTGTTTGGAAATAGCTAATCCTTGTTTGAAACTCACGCGGCAAAAGCACCGGAAGAACTAAGGACTAAAGCATCTTTGCTAGCCAGACACGGTAATTCCTTTTCGCGACTTGACAGATTCGCACGCGAAAAACTTGCGCGACATTTTCGCCAAAAACGTCGAACTTTGCCATACATCCGCCCAACTTTCTTCCGCATGCTGGAAAACTCCTCGTCGTTGATAACGCTGTATTCAGAGTTATGCTCAGCAAAGATTTCCTTCACTTGCATTCATATTCATATCTTTATTTCCTTGATATTTTACCTGAAATTAACGAATTTATAGCATTCATCCCACAAATGTTGACGCGCCGTCGCTCATCAAGCGCTCGCGACGATAATAAATTCATTTAAATTTTATGCATGAAAATGTACAGAAGCCGACCTCTTGTACAAGGCGAGTGTTGTTAGTTTGTAAAGTTTACAGTTTGAGAGCGAATAAATCCGGCCGAATGCGTTTACAAGTTGGTAGTAAATGCGGAAAAAATCATCAGCATAAATTACAAGCGGATGAAAAATGTAAGGAAATGGATTTATCGCTAAAGAGATCAGTTAGTTTGGAGGCTCAAAAACTCGACATGATAATTATTAAATTTAACTGAACAATCCTTCTAATTAAGAGAAGGCGTCGTGTACATGTGCATTGGCAATTAAGTTTATATTTATATAATTTCCAAGGTAGTGTAGATATTTCAATTCATTCATAAAATAGTGTATTTCATTGTCTAGGAGTTAATTGAAGGAGAACCTGGGAAATCAAATGCAGATTTTTAATTACTTCCAGTGTATTAATACGCTTCTTGAGTGATAAAAATTATAACAAATAAACTTGGGAAATATAATTAGTAGTTAAAATTATTTAGAATGCCAAAGGTTGGATTTATCCATTCTGACAATGTACCCTCCAACTTCTTCAACTTTTAAATGTTGACTAAAACTTTGGGGATTTTTTTAAAGAATGAAGCCCAGAGAAATATTTTTATGTTTAAAACTTTAGAGTCAAATGTCAGCCACGCTCTTTGAAAAAACAAAACAAAAATCTGACAGAAGTACATAGTCAGTCGTAGAGTTCCTAGGGTCATCAACCATGATCACGCATATACCTTCCAAATTAAATAATTTTTGAGATTTTGTTCCAAATTCCACATATTTTTTATATGAATTAACTGGGTTCCTTTGAGACTTATTCCAAAATTCCTATAAAAATTAAAATATCAATTATTTTCCATTCCTTTTGATGCAATGGGAATAATTAACAAGCAAATTTATTTCAGTGGTTTTGAATATTTTCTCTTTTGCTCTTACTAAAAGCTCCTAAGTAGACGCAAGGAAATTACTTCAATAACTAATGGCTGGTTACAGTCTGCTGATTGCAGGATGGCGGATATAGCAACCCAGGCATTCATTTCTGTTACATGTAGTAAAACAACAGCTGCAAGTGTTCCTTCCCAACGCGATTCAGATGAATATACATCCTCCAGCACTACTCCCAAAACCTGAAACGTGCCAACATAATCATCAGGGCTCCATACAATCATGACTATGAATATCAAATGTGAATATTTCAAATGGAGCACCAATGAGATGAAATATAGACACAAAACCATATGTAACATATTGCGGAAACATATTCTATGAATCCATTTCCATTTATCTCAGTTCCAGAATTTAATTAATGCAAACAGATACATATGAGTAAAGAGTCTTTGTTGGCAATAATTACAATTGAGACATTTGATTAAAATTCCATGATGGTTTTATTCCAAATGCAATGTATCACCTTGGCATTCAATTTGTTTCCACATTCCGGTGTACCTGTAACTACTCCCACAGCTTGTAACCAGCTCGGAGCATTTTACCACGTGTCACTAGTCACACACTTTATGTTTACGACCCCTAGATAGAAATGGCGTTTAGCTGGGAACATTGACTCATCCGCTTTTTATCCGCCGCACCGCGTGCAAATGTGCGCGTTCTAATGGACAATTGATGGTATTTTATGTTCCCACATTATTGCATTCCGTCGCGTTCTAGTGTGGAGGGAATGTAATATTCAAGCGGCAATTGTCCCGGCTAGAGTAAAGCCAAACGGTGGGCTGTCATTGGTGGAAGTCTCGAATAATTAGAGCAAGTTAATTTGTTTCTACTTTAGTTAGACTAGCACATGCAATGGCTGCTAAATTAAGGAAAATAGAAGATGGAAGTCATTCTATTAGTAGGAGGAGCACCCATTTCCGAGTATAATAGATAATTTTACAAGCTACTGTTTTTCGAGAGGTCGTAAAGATAGATTGTTATATGTAGATGATGCGATAATGTATATTAATTTTGAAAGCTTAGGGCACGCGCGTAACACCGGAAGATATAAAACACTCTGGGGAATTAGCATAGTTAATTTGAAAAATTAGATGTACATTAAAATATAACTGAAATGTATGATCAATGTGTCCATCAACAGATATAAAATTCCTGAGGTTATGCTTGTTCTAGATGTTAGGTCACAGGATGTCGGAGGGTCATCTGGTGGACTCATAACGTTTATGCCGCTGGGTGCAAAGACACTTTGATAGTTTTTCCTGTCCGCAGAATGCATTTCGTTTATGTTTAAAAGGTTAGAGGAAAGAAGTGCTATGGACACATGTTTGCCGCTTCAGCGTGCGGAATTCAACGAGCAAGAAAACGCTCATGTGGCTCATGAATAATGCAATAGAGTGAAGCAGAAGTATGGCCGTACTAGAATAGCCAAGGAAAGGAATAACGTTGTGTGATAAAAAAATCGAATCTAAGGACATCATATGTTGCACGCTAAGAAAGAAAGTGGTAACTATATCACGAGTTGATAGAACTTTGACCTATGATCATATATGTTTGGTTTCTAAGGCAAAATAGCTGTCCTACTAAAGTACCTTAGTTTTTTCCAATAAAAAGCTACAATAAAAGATGTTGGTAGTAAAGAATAATTTTTATAGTATTGTATAATGTTTGATGTAGGGGTCTCTCTAACGACACCACAAAATGCTTTCCGCATTGTGCTCTGCCGCCGCATTAAACAGAATTACGAGCTGCAAAAAGACAATGTAATAGAAAATTTACAGCCATGCGTTAAGAAAATAATGATCCCATGTTGCAACCACCATGAACATACTTATGTCGTGTAAAAGAATAATTGGACAAGGTGCATTGGGGCTAGTATGGTAGAGATATTTCCGAATCGCCAACGATCCAGCGTCCAACAACAACAGAAGGATGCGACTACAAGACATCATTACATGTCCAAAAAGCCGTTCAACGAATTGGAGAATGTACAGTCTGCAGTTTGGACAGTTTACTGTCTTCCAACTTCACAGCTTTACAAGTTTACACGTAGAGAGAAAATTGGTGGTGATATAATTAAGTTGTTTGGAATTTATCTTCTTTTTGGGAACAAGACCAGACCTGGAAATTGTTTGAGTTATAAACGAGGAAATCGTTTCCTTTTCCATTAAAAAATCTCTGGTTAATTAACAGTTTCTCCCCTAAATTCACTTTTAACGAGGTCATCAATAAAGTGATACTTTTCTAAAATGACACCGATGTTGTATCATTAAACTTCACACTAAACCCAACACTTGTTAAAGTGAGCAGGGAATTTAATTGCAAATTTATTGACTTCCTCAGAAATTACATTTAAAGACTGCAAGTCATAATAATATCACTCGACTTGTCTCAATCATAAATTATAGTGATCTTAGTAGAACTTATGCCATTCATCATTAAAAATCTTTTTTAATAGCTAAAGCCTTCATAGAAGCACTTTGAATGTTATTTTAATGAATGCTTCAACAAACCCAATGTTCTATTGTTTATTGAAACCTTAAAGAAAAAATAAACTACTCATTAATTCACATATTGCCTAAAAAGATAATTAAAACATTCAGTGTTAATTCATTCCAATCTAATACAAAAGAAATACTTTTAGCATGTCTATTTCTTCTTAAATTCCAGAAGCTAATCTATTTGTTTTATTTTTATATTACAGGGTGAAATAATTAATTGCTAATAGTTGCTATAAATATGTCGTCATAAATACTAATCATTAATTTATTTACTTTAATGATATTTTATTAATTGTGTTTTATAGTTATAGTCCTCTATTTGTAATTGTGGTTCCTTAGCGAGTAATTAGTGGTTTTTCTATTGAGTTTTTGTATCAGAACACCAAGTATTTAATTACGGTTGGTCGCTTGGACTGATTACTACTGTGCAACCACTCTTGGTATGCCCGGGTGGTCCGTACCTCACCTGGACAGGTGACCATCATCCAAATTAACCCTTTGGAAAATGTCTGACTTACTTAATTAACTTTTAGTTACCTCAACCATGAGGTTTTTATTTACACCATTTCCTTAGATCTTTATTGTTCACCAGCAACGCTGATTACTATTTATAATGATTAAGAACTGAATTATATTATCAAGAGGATATGGGAAATTGGTGGCAAAATTGCAAGTTGTAGGTGGATAATTTACTTTTACTCAAGCAATTATTATTCAACTGCCAGGAAGGACGTACTTAAATGACTTAAGGAATATTTTTTTTTCCTCGGAGGTTAAGGACATTTAAATGGTGCGTTTTGGAGTTGCATTTGCAAACCAGATTGGTTGAGTTGGTGGACTATATATCATCAGATAAAAGTCAACTTTGCCAACATAATTGAGTCGAAGCTGACCTCTAGACATGCTGATCGCCTCGGCAGATAGGTTTCTATGCAGCGTGTAATTGACTGACGTTGGCTTTTGTTTCACTTTCTCAAAAGCCTATCAACAATTCTGATATATCCTCCAAAGACACTAGTGTTTCATATCTGAAAAATAAGGTATATAATTCTTCGCATATCATCCCGGAAATAAATTAGAACCTTATTAAAATAGTAATAAAAATTCCTCTTTAAATTTAAGTTTCTAAGTGTCCAATAGCTCATGCCTTTAGTCTATCTTGAAAACTTGAAGACTTTTAGCACTGATTGCGAATTATTTTATCTATTTAACAGCATGCTCTTGCTCAATCTGTGATCTGCAATAACGAGCCCGTTGTCTTAGGCGAGAACCCACGTTCAGAGATAGCCATGTACACCACGTCTTCGTGCTGAAATAATCACGACTTTTCAATAAAATCATATTGAATAATGCAATAGAAGGCAACGATCATTAGAGCTTCGATCAATCGCCACTATACCACGACTTGGTTGCCATCAACATTACCATCGTATGCTTAACGAATCCAAATTAAAATATTACGGAGAACTTTAAATTGCTTATGTAAGCAAATATATTTTAACAGAAAAAGTTCAATTTGGGAGTAAATTTTTTTGGGGTAAATTTTGAGTAAAATAAGAATAATTAATCCAATTTATGAAAAGCTGATTTTTTTAAAACAAGGTTCTCCCTTTAATTTAACTCCTAGCTTGTATTCTTGTGAGCCCTTGAAAATAAACCAGACATGAATTTCTTTCCCAAAAACTTCTAAAAATATAATACCCAATCATTATTTCAATTTAAACTAAAGCGTTCACCTTTTATGGAGACAAATTATAGTCTACCAAGCCGGTGTTTAAGTTTATAGTCCTCTGCACTCCTGTAATTCAAGAATTCATAATGAATTCGTTCACCAGGTCAAATTGGACAGTTGAAGTTTACCAAAAGAAAATTATCAGTAGACAATTACACCTATTGAAATTTCTAAAATTATTTTAAAAGTTTTTTAACTTAATGTAGGTCTGTTCTATAATTGATTATTGTTTAGCACAACGATTTGAATAAGTAAATGATTGCATGCATTTAACTTGTGCTTTGAAAAAGTAAATGCCACGCACGAAGGTCATTTAAGTCTGTCTGCACACTGTAGGTAGTATGTTCTTTAAGAATACCTCAGAGACCAACTTGCTAAACCTCAAAATTGCGTGATGCCTCCTATCCAACACGCTGAGCACCTAGCATCACCTGGTCTTTCCAACCAATTCCACCATTCTCAGTCAGCCGAAAACTAATAAAGTTAAGTGGAGGTTCGCTTGCTATAATCCGCTTAAGTGGGATGTGGGTTTACTGTTCTTTGCCCATCATTCACATGCAAACCAAATGGATTATATATTATTATATAGTGTTCATGAAAATATTCACAACTTACGTTATAAAGTGCATAATTCGGCATGGTAATTAACTAAATATTTAATTTTTGGCTTGTGAATTGTGGCATGTGTGTTTATTCAAAATGGATGCCACCCTTTCAGTCTTTATCCCTTTATCCAGTTGAGCGTGAATGTAAAAAGTAGATAGCAATTGTCATTGTCAAGTGTTTCGACTGGCTTATTACAGACTCAGTCTGAACTAATTCCAAGGCTTAATCCCACAACCCTTTACGATATCAATTTAATTCAAGTAGACAAGGAATATTTACATTTGGGCTTTGGTTCCAAGGCAATAGGGAAGTGTTAACTGAAGCGTATTCTAGTTCCAATATAACTTGGAGCTCGTTTCTCGTAGATTTTTTTCAAGAGGTTTGCTAAAATGTATTTTGTAATCCAGAACGTATGTTCTGGTTTTAAAATTATTTTAAAATAGGAGCATATAAATTAAATCTGGTATAATATAAAAACCGGGTTTTGCTTTGACTAGGGAGACTTTCTGCAGCTCCCCCAAAGACCTTCAACCTTGTTGCATCTAGTGTGGTAAAAGCTTTATGATATTATAATCTTATACATAACACAGCTTGCAAAAAGCACATGTCTTTATGCATTCATACATCACCTCTGCAGCTACCATAGAAAACTCAATTTTGTTAAGGCATCATTAGACGACGGTGTCGCCCTTGGCCTGTGAGGAAACCCAGGATCATGT
>JAODGC010000006.1:98916-110722 GCA_027574925.1 Ecitoglossa quadriceps
ATAGGAGATGTGAGTTGGAGGACGCATGGAGATGCTTTACAACCACCCAAGTGCGAAGCATACCGCTAATCTTCAGCGGATCTATTGTCTTCTGTTAACATCTTTATTTTCATATGACACCCTATGATTAGGTCGTAGAAAAAAAAAACACCTTCCAAACGACTTACACGTACCGTGCTTTGAAGGTGGGACTATTGAACAATTATATATTCTTTAAATATATTGAGTTAAATTGTATTGTGTAAAAGTAAATGGTGTTGTTCATTTTTCTTTTGGAGTAATACATCTTCTTCTTAATTTTGAGATCTGACTTTGCGGTTCGTAATGCACCATTTTTTTGGAAAATATTTAATGGATTTGAAGTTATAATATTTTTCTTTATATTTTTTTTTTAGAAAAATTTAGATTTTTGTTGAATCTAAATTGCTAATGTTCAATTCAAATTGAAATAATTAAAAACAAAGAAAGATTTAAAAAATTTGGTTGAAAATACTGAAAAGAAATTAAATTCTCAATTGGGTGCATTTTTACAATTAATTTTGTTGCAATTTCTGATAATTTAATGTTTTGGTAATTTCAGAAAAAATAGATTAATTTGGACACAATTAAAGTAAATTAAATTCAGAGTTTGGTAGAGATAAAGATAGAGCTTTCTTTAAATTGTACAGGGCGTTTAATTATAGATAAATATTAGAATAATTTTTGATCCATAAATATCATAAGAAAATAATACAGTCGTATTAAATTTTCAATAAAAAGTTGACTTTTTCCAAACCTAAAATGTCTAATTCAATTTGTTGCTTTAATTATGTTTGAGCTTTTGAATAGAAATAAAGGTATGGAATTAAAGTTCTCAGTAGTAAATGAACAAGAACTAAATCAGAGAGAATAATTTGCAAAGCTATTAGTTGATTAGAGAGAGTGGCACACGTGCTCCATGATTAAGCATTGAAATTGAAGAAGCGTGCAAGTGCGAAAATGCAGAAAGTTGTTCTCTCTAATTCAGCATGTTCCATGTTAATGATCGACAAAGCAAACCGCATAACGACAAATTCTCCCTTCTCGTCGACTGTGCCGGCAGCAACCGCACGTCCTCACCCTGCTGCCGTCTCCAACAACAGAGGCGGCGGTGGTCGCCGTGGTTAAGACACACATCTGCACCTTCTCCCTCGTTGCAGACGGCGCGGAAACTTGGCACGTCCGCCGAGGCCGGGGAAGGTCTTAGGACAAAGAGAATAATTTAGTATTGGGAATCGAATCGAGGCGCGATATTATTATGCGCATAGACCACGGTCCGATGTAAATTCATGAGCGAAACGTGAGAGTGACACAACTTGGGCGGCTTGGCAGGTCACTCACACCAGCTATGCATTATTACCTACAAGTCCAAGCGATCGAGATCTCCCCACATTCCAGCGGTGCAAAACACCTCGATTTGAATATTTAGCACTGGACCACATTCGAGTGGAATACGAAATATGGCTGTGGAATTTACAACTCACTAAACAATTGCATTCACCTTCGTTCCCACACCTTCTGCTGCTCTTCTTTCATTCCTCATTCCAGAGGAACTGATGCATTTAAACATGGTTAAAGTTGTTTACTAGATCTTGGTGGATCATGGAGGTCTCGGATGTTGTGCCTAGTCTTTAATTGGTATTTATAGCTGTCATTCAAGTGACCTAAATGTTACGCACTATCCACCCAACTAAGCACCAAAGTACAATTAAAGCATGACCGCGTCGGGCTTCGTTTGTGAACTTCACAATGGGCCGACCACCACCTACACCAATGTAAAACAATCGAGATGTTAGGGACCTGGTCTAGTGCATGAAGGACGGGCATGAATATGCTGCGCTTTGTGAATATGTAAAATTAAAATTTATTACGGCGCAAAGGCCATATGGTGTGCTCTTAAGTCACATAAATAATACAAGAGTATGTCTATTTCTAAATTAAGCAAAGGAACGTTTGATACACTACTAGAAGTATATTACATTTCTAAACATATGTAGTTTATTATATTGAGATGAACACTAACTAAATATTTGTATGCCACAAATCCACCGAGTTCTAATAGTTACGAATTCTGGAAATGGATGTTAGTCTGACACTTCCCAATAAATATAAAACCAATTTAAATTATACATTGATACTGATTAAAAAAAGTAAGCTAAAAAATTCCAACAGGTAAAATTATATTGTTTAATAATGTAGAAAATATATTAAATTCTTAATTAGATATACTATTTTTTATATTTTTAAAGCAATTTATCAGATAGTTACAAGGTGTTAGAAATAACCTATCTTTTGGCATGTTGCCATTTTCACTAAAATCCAGCCAAAACCCCTATTTATACCAACTACAGTAACTTATACAAATTCTGTTTAATTCCTAGATTCTTCATACTCTTAACATCAATCTCCTTCATTCTGAAAATTTAATTGAACAAGCTAATTGCTAAAAAACATTGCTAAAATAATCCTATTTGTTACCTACAAAATGCTAAATCCTGCAAAGAAATATCAAATAAACCTTTATTACCATGCTGCTGCTGCTGTCTTAAACTATTAATAAATTATCTTAACGATTTATACATTTATACATATTTATGCCTTAACTTGCATTACACTCTTTTAATATTCAAGGAATTAACCAACTGGTAAATATTTTACTGATTTAGGAGGTACAAATAAAATGGAGTTATGGAAATAAATAAAAATGAATTTTAAATGAACAATGTTATTAGTGGGACATGCATATTGACATGATCCCCGCAGTTGGGGAATTTGATACAGTAACATTTAACAATAAATTTATTCGGCTCTAAAATATCTATTATTCGTCAGAGGGAATTTTATCAATTCAGGAAATCTTTGTTTTATTTATATCTGGGTATCAAATATCTTACTGTGTGGTCGATACGAATTGAAACTTTAGTCAATTACCAGTGGTATCTCCGAATTCCTCATAAATGAAAAAATCTATTATTTTCTTCAAAAACTGGGAAATTTGGGGATCTCTAGGTCGATCGGCATGCCATTTACTTCTTCCTATTTCTACACTAAGTCAAAAACTAACACCCTAAAATAATCCAAGAGAAAAAAAACCTCAAGCAGAATTGATCAAATTGAACCTAAAATATTAACACGTCACCCCTCTTTCCAATGGGCCATAACTACCAGTCTATCTGACATCACCTCCTGCAAATTCCTTCATGTCGATTATATTAAAACAGCATTAAAGGTGTAGTTTACATATTAAATAAGAATCATTAGGCAGATGTTGGGCGTGCATGTAATTTTTTTACCTTGGAGAGATCTTGTGATAAGTCGACACTTTGATGCAATGTGCGGTGGCGGATGCTGAATTTAATTAATGATAATATTAGCTGCTAGACATGATGATAGTGAAATGTTATATGTGTGTACTGACTAGGAAAATTAACATTAACTTACATTATGTTTGAAGTGGTTTTCATATTTTGTTGGAATCTTAACGTTCGTGAGCTTTGAGTGTGAGCTTATGTGGGTAGTATGATCAACAACCGTTAAATTATCCGTTGCTTGAATGTCACATATTCATAATATGCAATTTTCGCGTTGTAGCGTGTATGAAATAAAACCCAGTGCTTGGCAAGAGGTGTGACAGGGTATAATTAGCCGAATATGAAAACGCAAAACTTAAGATGTCTAGACGCGTTGGCTTCGATTGGGTTGAAATATAAAGCTGTGCTTTTAATTAACCCTGACGTTAATTAACGCCTAGCATGCTTTATTAACAACATTTATATACAATCACAATCCATTTCAATGCATTTGCAACTGAATTCATTTCAATTCGCACAGATTGAACTGAAAATCAACGAAAATATATGCCCAGCCAAGTTGTTTTAATTACAAATTAAATCAAACATCTCTCATTCTTTTGTCTCTATATTATTTGCCATAGCTCAGAGTTTTTGTGCCATTTCGCGTGCAGCAAATGTAAGTAATAGTTTTTTGCCCAGCGCACAATGCACGATGACGCATTTTAATTAAAAGCTTCATATCAACTCGCGCTTCGAATCCGCCGCAGTGTGAACACTGCGCGGCGGCGGCGACGGCAGCGCGTATGTATTATCCACGCCGCCTTTGAGCATGAGATTGTTTATGTGGCTGTGTCGGAGGGTGTGAGCGCACAGCCGGAGTAATTAAGTTTTAGGGGAATTTTAATACGCTCGTTGCTCACACTGTCGATGTCACTTTCAGCGACGACGCCGTGACGACGTTATTCGTTATTGTTATCAGAGTATTAAGAGTTTATTCGCGTGTGTGACATGTTGGAATATTTAGAGGAGACTTTTTTTTAGCATAGTAGAATTTATTAAGTTTAGTTATTGATTTTACATGGAACTAGGCAAAGAGCTTTTGTGCAGTAAAAGGGTATGCAACCCAATCTACATTTATACCTCTTGCATAGTTGTTAAATCAAAACTTTCTTGTTTTATGTTATAGTAATACATAAACACAAATCAATTTTTCAGTACCAATAAACCGATTTGATCAATGACATTCATATTGACTACCCACCTACAATGTAAGCTACAGACTATTTACAATGATTACACCTCGATTACACTTTGACAAATTGTTGTTGTAGAATTGTTCACCTAGCCTTTAATTACTGTGAATTAAAAGTGCAGTCTTTCTATCTGAGCTGCTATTGACTGAAAGTGTGAATAAAGAATGAAGAATAGAAGGAAATAAAACGCATGAGGATGTTTGACTTTTATGTTTTGATGTGCCTCAAAGAATTAAAGTCTCCTGCTGGGTGAAAAAGTGCCTTGTGGTAGAACTGTGGCAGGAAGTGCGGATGGCTGGACCACAAGGAAACAAATGACCAGGAGGACTATCTCTTAGTGGAAATATTATGCTTTTGTTTGTGGTGACGTGAAATGATGCAGTTGAATTAATCAAATCAAATAAGTAAAAACAACCAAATGGAAATATTTTAAAAAGGATTTCAAATGAAACTATAAACTATCAACAGCTCTAAAGCATGTGTTGTGCTAGTTTTACTAGTCTCCTGTTAAACACTTTAATTATGAGGATTTATAGCTTGTGACGACAAATTTCCCTGGACAGTTAGACAACTATTAATAAAAACTTTTTGACTCTAATAATATAAATTATCTCTTGATGTGTGTTACAAAACTCTTGTTTGCAATACAGTTGCGGTTTTCTTTCCTCCTTTAATTTCGATCCCAAAATGTATGAATTACTTGAAGAATTGGAATTTGAAGAGAAACCCAAAATGTCACATGCAGTTGTAAATTATAGTAAAATATAAAATTATAGCACTAGTTTTGTGACTTCCTCAATTTGTAACAATAAAACTTGACTCGTGTTATGATCAGCAGAGGGTTGCTCAGCTGAAAAGAACCCTACTGTGAGGTAAATTGCAGTATCCTGTGTAAATTAAAAGAAACACACTTTTTATTCGAGAATAAAACAAAATTGATACAAATGTTGTTTTCCTAACTTTTTATTGCTGAAGACGCTGTGACTTGAATTTAGATTAATGAACAACTGTTGGACACCTCCGTGGCTATTGTCTGATCTTCAAAATCCACTAGAAATTCAAAAATGTTTGAGGATTTAACAATTTTGTAGAATTTTTATTCTTTGCAATCTATAAAATTAAAACCCAGCAAGATGCCAATTTAACCATAAAATTAAAAACCCACCACACATATCCTGGAATTATATATTATTATACTTTCTTAATTATCATCCCAATTTAATTATAACTCTCCATGATTCTTTTTAATTTCATCTGCAGTCTTTCTATATACAAACATTTTTAATTGGCAACATGTTATTTGCATTTCACATTAATAAGCTGCATTATTAATGCATATTGATTGAAACGCCCGCTTTTCTCTTTGGTTTGGCTATGTTGTTGCATTCACAGCCGGATTGCATATCACTGCATCGAATCATTACCGCGGTTAGCGACGTACCAGCGCCAATCCGTACATGTGCATATCTAATATGTAAATCTTAATTAGCTAATACTTGGTTGGGCTATTATGGTCACTCAATAATCATTACCAACTCATTTATCCAATTACGGCGCGGTGTGTGTGCGCCATGTTATTGCGAATGCTGACCCAGGGTGAGCAACTGCTGGCAGAGTTGGTCACTTGGTGACACTGGCTGCCACTTGTTTCAGGCCATCTTGTCGCTTGATGGTGACAATATAAACGGAATAAACGTTGAAAAGGTTCCCACATACCTTATAAGTTTATATTCAAATAAAGACCAACTTTGGTTTGTTGATAAAAAATCTAGGGAAATCTGTTCAAAATTGAAGAAGTGCAAAGTTAAACTATTAACGAGGGAGAACATTCTAAGAATACTAAAGTATAAGGTATAATCCTAAACAATAAAATTTCCAATACATTAATTTGTTTGAGAGTTATATATAACAAAAATATCAATTTCAATTAAGTTGATTATCCCTTTGACATGCTGATAACCCCTTATATTATCTCTCCCTATACTACCACTTCGTTTTCTACTCAACCAGTCAAACCTAGTATCCTCCATTCCAATGGAGTAGTAATATCGTGTGCGCAATTCAACCCTTCAAGTACGTTTGTTTGTCATTTTGATACTCCCGGAAAACACAGAATATTGCATTTTGGGATGTTATCACATTAGTCTTCGTTTAATTTATTCGTGTGTATTGAATTTGTACGCGGTTGCCACGGAGACATATCTACCACATGAGGGGAGTGCACTCACGTGAGAACATCCCGAAATGTCATGTGCATTCCCTTTCTGACTTTCCTATCCATCCAGCTGTTCTAGTTGTGTGCGGATATTAACAAATGAAATAAAACTGATATTTTTAGTACACAATTTTATGGTAACTTTGATAGGTAATGTGCATTCTTAACTTTTAAAAAATTTTGGGAGTTTTATGAAGCAAGAAAACTTAGTCCCTATTAAGAAAGGAAGGTTATGTTGAAAATATGAAAAAATAAGGTAGATCTAATTTGACTAGAGTTTGGATTGGGGTAGTAAAGAAAGTAGGTTTTGAGCATAGATGGCGGCCCATTATCATTCGAGAAATAATTGAAGAGCTTTTAAACTTAAGGGAGTTGTTGTGATCTCTTTTCAGAAACATCTAGAGCAGAATGTCGTAAAAGTGGATGCATTTTTGAATGCATTACACCAAGTTGAGATTCCTGTGGGTTCCTAAGAGGATGCAAAGTGGGAACACAACTGGAATACAAATTGTATTGGTTTCACTTTAGTTTTGAACCATCAAAAAGCCTTGATATATTTATTTAAATAATATAAATAAAGTGTGTTACTAAATATTACCATTAAACTGTCCAAAACTAAACTGGTAGTTAATTTCTAACAAAAGAATTTAATTGTGGTTTGGTGTAATGTACAGTTTGAATATTACTTTTAATAAATTTGACCTAAATACTTTAATTGCCTGCGTCATCGAGCCGTTAATTACATTCTACTCGCATGGGCATGGCTTGGTAGCATCTGCTCTGGCAATGAATCACTAACATTAGGGGCGGGTTCCAACTGTATCGAGTGTTTTACCAACAAGCCCAATGTATTCCACTTAATTCAACACTATCAACTTGGACTTTCATCAAAACCTTTAGCAACATTATGAACACTTGGTGGTTAACTGTGATTTGTAGTCAATAAATTCTAAAAGGTTCTAATATTCCAACTGATCAATTTGACGTTAGACTCGAAGTCAAGGTGTTGATAGCTTTTTCACTTCCATTTTCTTGTGGTTTTGTTTTTCTGGATTTGACTGTAAGGGATTTGTATAGTAATGAAACTACTGTTTCTATCGTTTTAAGATGAACCAGAAGTTGTTCCATCTATTACAATTAAAGTTAATTATTGGTGGTGGCGTTATCAAGATATTGGCTCGTCGCTGGTCCGCTGCTTAATAGGCAGTTATGCCACCTGCAACTTTTTCCTTGTCTGCCTACATTGCAGCCTCCACACTTACCCAGCAAAGTTTATCCCAACATCTTAAGGAGATATACAAATATTCAGCCACACGCACTCTTCGTGTTTGCTGGCGGAACGATACATTTATACGCATAAGTCAATCCTATCACTGATTCATCTTGTTTACACATTCGTTTAACTTGAGACACGCCTGCAAATCCGATGGGCAAAATATAGTGTGTGATACTTGGTAAATCTTTACAATTCATTGTATTTACGGAACATTTTTTATTGGTATCTCTGCGACGTGGAGAAGACGTGCAGGAGGATTTTAATCTGTAAAAAAGGGTTAGCAGACGCATGAAGAAAAGCTTGAATTTAGGTTGTATCATTTTCACCTTTGACATGCCTTTTTTCCTGTATGATGCTGATGTGCTGGAAGTCAAATGGAGATGCAGTAGAGGAACTGGTTGGTTACATGACGTTGGTTCGTGGGCACCGAGGTCGAAATTCAGCACCTTCGTTGGAAGCGCGATTTCATTAGCGATAAGCGCATCACGTTGACTGACGTATTTTACCACCCAATATTCAGATAAGGTTTGGTGCTGGAAACTGGGTTCAATGTCTCCTCACCTTCCTAAATTGGCACAACCCAACAGAATTATCTGAATTTGTAAATTTTACAAACAAAAAACTTCCTAATTGTTTATCCACCACCACTTCCGTCTCTCCATGCCTAGGAGAGCAATTTCTTTAGCTCCACAACCCATAGCTAATTGAGTTGTGGTCCCGTAAATGTAATGCAACTTGATTCCCTTTGCCATGACGTATGGTTTGTGTTTTGCTACAATTTCATTGCGTTTCATTCGCATTAAGTTAAATGTGTTTACATAACAGCCATCCGCGTTTTCGTCACGCAGTATAAATCGACTGAGACTAGGGTTGGATGAAATTCCTCAGTTTGGAGGCACGAGTAATTTCGTAAATTGAGCACATCTTCAAACGCTGAAGCGCTGAAAAAATGCAATTCCAGTATTAGGCGCACGCGTGCAAGAGCCATTAAACAAATTAAGTCGTGGAGTAATGTGAAGAATCAGCATACTGATTTTTTCCAAGAAAAGCAAAGGCAGGAAAATCAAAAATATTTAACATCACAAAAAATAGAAATCTATTGGAGGCGAAACAGAGTAGTCTGAAAATCTTGTGTAATAACCACTTTGGCAACACCAAGAAAAGCCCAAGTGCAAAAAAAAGGTAATTAAATCCTAATTAATTTAATTAATACGAAGCACGGAAAGATTGCAAAGAATGATTTGCAAGAACAACTATACCAAGAGATACACGAAGGCATCATTTAAACATCTAAGAGTAGAATTTTTTGGTTCTCGAATTTACTCATCACTTGGTATAATATTTTATTGTGTTGTCCAAAGTGAATGCCAGGGTCTGGGTCAAGATTTTGGCGTGTAGAACCTGTCTCACCTTCTTCCTACTCGAAGTTCTTTGCCGAGTCGAAGGTGTAAACGGTGTAAAGTGTGCTGATGCTGGAGCACTATCAGCACGCTTGTAAAGCACACCCACACGATCCAAGAATGAGCGTAAAATAAACATTTTGTAGTACCATTAAAGTGTTCAATGCTTCTGAGTTATATTGCTATATATTTATTTTTGGAGTCAACTGAAACAGATTTCGATTAAGTTGATTTCAATGAGGTTTGAGCAATGTAGAGGTATTTTGATTCATTTTGATTGAACGAGCATTAATTCCTCTGGTAAATCTTTTTGAGTGAAAAGAGTAATTTAGGGTTTTGGATTGAAAAACAGGAAAGAACAGCTTTTCTTCTTTTTGATTGGATATAGTCAATTTGGATTAGTTTGAAGAAAGTTGACGTATTTTAGTGTTAATTTTGATTCCTGTTTAAAATATCTTTTGAGTGTAATTTTTATGTTCTTTGACTTGTAAGTATAAATTATCTTTGAGTCAAAGCATAGTGTGTTTGCTGCTAATTCACAACGTAATATGCAATATTATCTGCTGGTTAATGTCTCAAACAATGTAAAACTAAAAGATTTATTGCGTTTGTTTGCTATTCTCGCTTGCATTCTCTTCTCGCTCATCTCCACCAAGCCGCGAGCGTCTGGAAATGGAACTTTTTCAAACCATATCGCTAAAACCTCAAAACTCAAAGCATCGTAATCTTCGTTAGGCAGCATTCCCCGCAATTATATTCTCGGTGGACGTCGAAACGGCGGCGTTACACGGAACAACCAAACACGAACCATCTGCTGATGTAAAATGTCGAAATCGTGAATTAGTCGAACGCGCTCCGATTTCCGAAGCACTTTTGTCATGCACGTGTAATTAGTATTTCGCTGCGAGCGCGCATCGCAATTAAGAATGCCTCTGGGAAAATTGCACATTATTAATGATGATTAATTCGCCTTTAACTTTATTTCGATGTGTTCAGGCCAGGAACAAGTACACGAGATAATGAAAAGTGAAAGACTGTGGATTTTTTGGTTTAATTGTACTGATCCAAATGAGTAGACTAGACAAAGCAACAAATTGAAAGTAGAATTATTTTGTAATGCATCTTCCAGACACCAAAAAAAAAACAATTCTATGTGTAGTAAGTGCAACACAAATTTTCAACTTAATTAATGATACTTTAGTCATTGTCATGATGATCTGTTGCTTAGTAATTAATTTTATGATCTAAATTTATACTTTACTAGTATTTAATTCTTATTTTTATCTTGGTATTTTTTTGAGAATTATATAAATATTAATGTCATTTAAACGTTTAATGTCAAAGCAAGTAATGGAGTATGCACGTGCACCACGTGTCAGAACCAGCGTGCACGCATGTGATGCCAATAACGTCCCTGGGGAGTTACAGTCACGCAATTTTATAATTGAATAAATTATATAACCTAATTCTGTGTTGAATTGTATTAATTTACTAGGATTATAACACAATATTTTGTCCTTTAAGCTGGACACTAAGAAATTCTCCACGTAGATTATTTCTTTGGTTGTTTAAGGTCAGTGGGTGATTGTTGGTCTCTGGTTGTAACTCTATGGATCGTATAATGCAGGTCTCTGTATTCCTGCGAGGACAAGCTCCGTATACGGTTGCTTCATGTGCAAATAGGTGGATTTGAAATTGTAACTAAATGGATTTTTGCTCCAGACAGTTTATGACGGAGCATAGCAAGCTACGTTGGAAGAAACCAGATCCTACTGGATCATGCAAACATCTTTTGCTTCACAACCTTTCTTTTTATCCTCTTGAATTTCATATTGTATTATTCTGAGATTGATTACGTAGGAATGTGATTGTAAAGGGTTTTTCAGATTCAGGTTGGAAGGAAGCTTGATATGTTGGGTGTAAGTTATTGGTTTGGCAACATGTAGTGTATTTTCCGAAGCAAAAGGTTTGCTATAACCAACGATGGGCATTAACCTAGCTGGTAATGTTTTATTCAAAGGATTTCATTGATAATGATGCTTTATATTGTTGTCCTGATCATATTGTTGTGGGTGGGTGAATGAATAGCAAATAGAAAGCAATATTGCCGCGTTTTGTGGAGTTTCTGCAAGGGCACAACCTCAAATATCCACATTTTCTGCTCTGGCCTCATCTACAGGAAATAAATCCCACTTGGATGACTTTTTACATTCCTCATAAAAAGATAATGTTCCTATAATACAATAAAACTAATGTGGAAGATGCATCTCTACCAAAAAAAAAGATATCTTGGTTTACTTCGGTGTAATAACCACAGGTGTGAATGCACCAAGTTTCTACCAATAGCGGGC
>JAODGC010000006.1:110822-211385 GCA_027574925.1 Ecitoglossa quadriceps
AAAAAAAAAGATATCTTGGTTTACTTCGGTGTAATAACCACAGGTGTGAATGCACCAAGTTTCTACCAATAGCGGGCAAATAGTAACGAAGCGGAAAATGAAAGAACATAATAGGTTGTAGTATAAAAGAAGGTGCAGCAAAAAGTATATCCCCCTATAAAACCATATCTCTAAACGCGTTAATGTCGACATTACAGCCGCGGATGTAGAATGAGAATGGAATGAATGCCAGTAGCAACCATCACTGGGAGTAATTAAGCCAATAGGGGGCTGATGTGCCTGGTGGATGCCTGCGGTAGCAAAAATAGGATTACAAGGTGTCATTCAGAAATAATTCAGATGGTTTACAATTGAGCTGGAAACAAAGAAACGGAGATACAAACTTTGAGTAAACTAAAAAAAATCCTGATTGTAATGGTGGTTTCACCGTTAACCACTGATTGCATAAACATATATCCATCTATGCCCATGCAATCAAGCTAATAGAACGACAACTTTGTGTGACGTTGGCGTGCGCAACATAATTGGATAATTAAGCAAATTGTAACGCTGGTGCGCATTGCGCACACATCACAGAACCTCAACGAGGTACGTGACATACAGATGAAGCATTAATTGCACATTGTAAACAATTACGCTCCCTTCATCTTCGCAAACCTTCAAAAACTCCCAAAAGAGTTTTTCGCAATATCCCTTCTCTTGACATGTCGTAGATTCCAATATCCCTTCTCTACTGCTGTCACCGAGTTTCTTACCCTCGACATTCTTGATCCCATGGTTCCTTCCTATTTTCCTATCTATCCCCTCATGAAAGTTGTGCCAACGTGTTCGAACGTGTTGTGTCGTGTTTTTGGGAGAAAGAAAAGCAGAGACAAATTTGTACGTATGTTGTGTCGACCTGCATTACAAGACTACAAAGGAATATACTGCGAGTCAAGGTACATTGTATGCAGGAATGGCAGAGGGACAAAAAGCAGACCGAAATAAATTCAACTATGGAGTAATACAGCATTGTCGCCTTATCTCCAATAAACAAGGAGAGGCATAAATTGTAACCTATTTTATTAGAATATCATAGAATATAAAGAAGACATACTTCTTATTTTTTTAAATCTTTGATTTTGACTTTTGATTCTGGTGTTTCTGCAAAGGTAATAATTTAATGCTTACTTTGGACAGTTCTTGTGCATTGCAGCATTTTCAATTCAAAATAGGGTCCCTATGTGGAAGTCTTCGAGGTCTTCGTGGTACATAATACATGAATGCATGTTGTGAAATGAAAAATGCATCTGATGGCATCGGAATTCTGCTCCACACATATGCCAGCTTGAATCCATGAGGAACTGTGATTTTACCAGGAGTAGCATCAAGTAACAAACCGATGATGGGAGTTTTCTAGAGAGTGGAAGTTGTTTCCGAATTCTTAGCAAATTGTATGCCGCTTGCACTTCCGCAAATACTTGCCCGAAGAATGCACAAATTAAATTTGCGAAAGAATGCCGCTTGAGTATTGTCGCAAAGTTTTTCCATACAGAGAGCAAACTTTGCAATGAACAAGCACTAGCTGATATTATGCTCATCGCATACTTTCCTCTTTACAATTTTCTGTGCCTGCTCTTATTGTAAATGCAGTTGTTAAAAGTTGGGAGTTTAAAAGCAGAGAAAAATGTGGATGGATACTATCGTGATATAGAGAGGAGATATTCAAATTTAAAAGATTTGCTTGTACAAAAAATCCTCAGTGGTTTGCTGGGGTTCAATCAAGCATATTGAAAGCAACTTGTTCACCTTTTCACGTATTTTTGCTTCAATGCCAGCACGTTTGCATAATCGCAGGTTAGAAAGGCGGAAAACTTTAACAAGTCCAGTACTCGGACGAGTGGTCTTTGGTCTGGCACGTCCATCTAACGAGGGGCGAAATAAATGCCTTCAAGTGAATTAGTTTCGTTATTATGTGCTAGGTCTACTTGCTCACTGCGAGACGAATTGATAATTCTCTCTAGTTATTTTTGATTCTAGCCAAAGCCTTTGTGCAGAAAAAGATTAACATAATGATTTTTGATTCCTCTTTTAAATATACAAATACAAGGATAATTCAATATCGAATGATTTTGAAGCTGCAGAATTAAGAGATTGAAGTTTTATTTTAATTTTATGTAAAAATCCACACTGCTATATTTAGGATGTAATAAATTCCAAATTTATTAGCATAATTAACATGCTCGACTGCAACTAAAAACGGTACATTTCCAATTTCCTTCTTGTGCACGTTGGGAAGTTATGTAATATGCAGATTCATGATCCGTGTGCATCTTGTTCGCCAACTTGGTACTTTGACTTAATGAAGACTACTTAAAAGGGAATCGTAATGAGCTTCTAATCGAATTGTATTTACCAAAATTACAAAAACGGGACTTTTGCTTACTCAAAAACTCGGATCCAATCTGCAATCTTTTGATTGGAGATCTTTAACCTCCCATTCTACACGCATCCTTAGGTTTATTACCTCCAGAAACAACAAAAATCAATAAATACCTTCTGCAGAAGGAAATTTTTTAGCCATGTAATGAAGTAACACAATGTAGCAACTTGTAATTGCATCTTCTCAATCCAAATATAAACATTTTTAGCATAACTATGGATTGTGCACCACACAGCCAGCTAATATCCAATTAAATATTAATTAATAGTTTGAAACATAGTGCGGTTCATGTCACTAATATTCCCATTATAGAAAGCAAATAAAACTGTAATTAACGCGCACGTTACATGCTTCATTGCACACGCTTTGCATGTGTTTTGCCGTCATCATCAACTGATCCAAGCGCACCTGAAGCACATTGAAGCACCATTTTCGCGCATTGCATTCTGCGCTTTGCAATCAAATCGTCTTGGCCCATCCTCTGCGCAAAACTCGTTCAGGCGTTTAATTAGCTAGCAATTAATCACCTGTATGCAATAATGGACTAATTATCTCGTCATAATATCCGCAAGGGCATGGATTCATTCATGATGTAGAAGATGCGGAAAATAGAGTTGAACGTGAGGAATGTCCAGGAAATTGCTGGCAAATAGTCAGGAAATTGGTTTGTATTTCTGTTTAGCCACGTGAAAAGACTACATCTAGTGTCATTGGTATTAATAAATAGTTGATCTTATTTACTTTACTTGTAAGTCACTTTTGCAAACTCGTTGTAAAGTTTTTCAGGAAATGGATTGATTTGCCTACGTTGATTCCTATAGAATAAGTTAACTAACTTAGGTAACTCAGTAAACAAGTAAGTTTATTAGAATTAGTAATTATTAACGAAGATTCCCGCACGTGTGCTCCATCCAGAGCGTGCGCGTTCGTGAATGCACGACTTGGCGCAAAAGGAAATGGCAATTATCTGCCGTTGGTAAAAGAGGAATGAGGAGTGCGGATCACTTCAGCATTCCTAACAGTGTATGGGACATTATTAAAATCATAGAGGACTAATCAGAATATCTAAGTATGCGATATAAGTTATCAAGGTAATCAGAGTGGAAGCGGATTTTGTAAATTTCAATCAGAGCGCATGTAGGTAGATTAAAACAGATGGGTACTAGCTGAAAGATGGCAGATTGGCAGCTGAAAGCATAGGGAATGAAAACTAATGGGGAATTTTGTTGAATGATTACAGCTTTGGATAAATATAGGACTGGTATATTATAGATGTATACAAGGTACAGTGTTATTATTTCATATTTCTATATTTTATATTATATTTTTGAATCATTATCTTATAGAAGTATTTTTCACCTGGAATTTTTTGTTAAGAGTAATAATCTGGGATTAGTATGTCTGAAGAAGTGTTAAACTTCAATCTAGGAAATGTGGCAAAGTCAGAATCCTCACCTACAAACCTAACTTCACACTAACTGTATTTCCTATTTTCCGAATGAAAATCTAAATACATGGGTACAATTTGACACTGCTTTTGATCCTCTGGGGCAAAAATGACAAGAATAATAAATATTTTATTTGATAAACCACTTTGACCAGTTTGTGGGATGCAAATCTTCTTTGTTACCCCCACCATCAATCCTATTTACTATACTAAATAGCCTGAAGAGTAATTTATAATGCAAATAGCTAATTTGATCAATTACACGTACTAGGCATGGTAAAAGGTAAAAGTGGAAGCAAAAGGAATTAAAATCCATGTTTACTTGGTAATATGATACTTACTAAGTAAAAAAAGATTTTAATTCCTTTTGCTTCCACTTTTACAAACTGGTTCATCCCTTCTACAGACAACATGTTCTTCTGCAACTTGGAATGTATTCATGTCTCGTTATTCTTCAACACCTTCGTTGGTATTTCGCGCCTACGACCTGCATGGCTCCATAAACAAGATTGTGCGATACTTGCACGATAGTACGCCAACTTTATCTACACATTATGCAGCCGTAATCTCATATTATTATCTCCAGCGCGTATTCAATTATCCGCAATACGCTCGTGCACCAGGCATAGCACGAAAACAGCAATTTATTAATAATTTATTGTAATTATTATAATTTGCACATAACAAGGTGATAAACTCAGTGTGCACCCAAATTTAATCGTGTAACTGGTCATTAGGAGAGACTACGCGCAGCGAATAACAATTCCATTTTTGGTTGGAATTGGTTGCTGAACAAGACTTGCAATTATTTTCATGGGTACGAAATCAAAATATATCAGAAATACAAATGTCTTCTTTAGGCAGTCTACGCCAGAGTAATCTACATATCTGACTTGTGGAATAAAAGTGATTGTTTTCTTAGCTCCGTCCAACTTTTACTATTTTCTGATAGCATGATGGTTTGATGACACTTTGTCGCAGGAGCAGGAAGATTTCAATATGTTGACTCACCACTCACAGTCCCACTTGAAGACCCTTCTAGAATCCCCAGTGGAGCTGCCATCTTGTGGTGCTTGTCATTGTGAATAGGTCAGCAATTGTTTTATGTTTTGACAGCTGGAGGAAAGTGCGGCATTTCCGCGTTGTGTGTCGCCAAGAGCGTTGTTTTCTCATCGTGTCAACCCCTTTCTGCTGAAAGTTATATGGCTCGCTGTGAAAACAATAAACGCTGAGCTGGATCAACGATAGGGTTAGCAAGGCCCAGTAGCCCGGAACGACCAGCAATGGAATGGTCACAGTCTAGGGCAAATAGTTTATTGGACGCTGCGGTGTCATTATAACTTTGCTCATAACTTCTAGACTGGATTTTTCCTGCAAAAAAATTTAAAAAGTATATCAGTTTGCAGGTCATAACCGTAAATTATATTTTTCTTTCTCGTATCATTGGGTAGCATTTTAATTTTGCTAAAATTGGGAAAGTTTACAAGTCAACAACGTGACTATGGAATATAATGGAACAAACAATCTATAAATACTGCATATTATTATCCAGTTGTAAACGTGTTAATGTTTAGGGCAGCAGTGAAAATATAGTCTATACCATTTAACGAAGTGCAAGTTGTTTCACAGCATTCAGTGGATTGCAAAGCGAAAGGCGTTTGTGCAACTGTTAAAGTGGTAATTTCTAGTCACAATCGTGATAAGTATAAATTACCCAGTATTGTGCAATTTTGCAATGGAATCCATTATTAACTAATGGTCCTCTTCGATCACTACGCCTTGTGAGGAGTGAAATATGGGCATGCATATTAAACTTGATGCCAAAAACAAAGCTAAATGTCATTGGATTTTGTTAAAATTGATTGGAAGGCTTTTAATTTAAGATGTACTCCTGTTATTTCTAAAAGAGATTAAGATTTATTACTGGGTATATTACTAGCTGGTAGTAAAAAGGCAGTTAAAATAAAGAATATCACCTAGAATTCTTAATTTTCTTATCTGGGGATGTCTTTTTGTAGGTTTGCTTTTCTTCTAGTTTCTTTATTCTTTGTTCTTGTTGGATGCCCTAAAACTATATAATTTATGTTGTATTTAAAATTATATTCAATAGTAATTTTAAATTGAAGAAATATAGAAATTTCCCCAAAATGGTTTACTTTCCACATAGAAAAAAATTTAATATATTTCTATAAAAAATATAGTACAGCTATTGTTTAAATATAATTTCAAACCAATAACTAATGTGGGTGCATCCTGTATCTTCAAAAAAAAAGCAGATAACATTAATATGTTTGGTAGCTTTTCCTTCGTTTTACAGAAAGAGATATATAAAAGTTCTCCGGATAAAGTATCACACTAACTTTGATTTTTTTGGATAACGTTTACAGAATTAAATAAGCAATTATAAAGTGACTTTTGAAGTAACGAATTTTCTTCTGGACTTTCTGCATTTTCCTTTTCCCAGTATTTTCTGCAACTGCTTAATTTATACCATCCAACAGCGTATAAAATGAATGTAAACTTAAATAAGCGTTCCCATTACGATAAGGGACGAAAATAAACAATAATTCCAGCAAGTGCAATCAGTAAGTTTGCAGAAAGCAGCAAACAACATTAAAAACCGCATCTACATAAAAATATTTATTCTTCATATTCTACTTGGCGTCATAAATAAACGTCACCATTTACGCATTCCGCTCCTGATAGTGTATGCACTGAAAATTGCAAAACTTTAGTCATTCGTTTACCTATTGTACTCTCAGCAAGTTGGCGAAGTAGTTGCGCGTGTTTTATGAGGCTTTATTACTTTTAATGTCTGTTTAATATGCACAACAACTCCTTGCAACAAGAATTTCTTTTTATTAAATCAACAAAACGTGTTGTGACTTGTACTAAAAGTTACTAATAATAGAGATTTATTTATGCAGGCGTCGAATTGATTCACTATATAAAATCGAAAAATTTCTGACATTATGTTTTCCCACAAATATTCCCATCTTGCAGCGTTATTAAAAATACATGCCATCGAGATTACATCCACAAAAGGTATCATTAATGCGTTTCCAATTCGATACATGAGCTTGGAAAATTATCGGTCCGTGTACTCGTTTATCATACAGTAGCGTATGAGATGGATTAGATTAGAATTGGAAGTGTAAGCTTTGAATTTTAACCTTCTCTATTTTATCCAGAATGACATGACTAGCCCACACGAAAACAAGCTACATATGGGCTCTCTATCTCTAATAATTGAGTTAGCCCAATATCCCATACAAGCGGAGCATTCAATTGAATGTTGATCACAAAGACAGTACTGGTAAACCTCTTATCCTCAAGATAAATCTCAATCTCGTTGAATATTGTATGAGGTATTTATGTACACGTTAAACTTTTTCTGTATGTCTGTTGTAGGTTTTCTAATTAAAATAAGTATTTATCCACTAGAGACATTTTAATGGCGTCGCTATAGATCAAGTGGAAAAGTAAACATGAATTCTGTTTTAGGAGGTTACTAATTACGACCTCCTCTTATTAGGGCTTTTTAGCGGGACGATGATGAGATTCTTAAATTTAAATATAACATGTCATTAACAACGTGTTAACGTTGTTAATGTTAGTAAACAGCGTTAAATGGAAATCGGATCATTAAAGTGATATTTGTTAGGTTTGGGATTTGGTATTGGGAAACCATGAAGAGGATAGAGATGTTGGAATTGATTAAGGATATTTATTTTATGGTAAAATTTGGTTACACACTATCTCATTCTCCACGCAGTACAATTTCTATAATATTTCTAATTTGGATACAATCAGAATTAAAATTGTATTGTTGATCAAAGAATTTTTTCTCAAATTTATTGTCATTATATTAGGAGTCATCAAAAAACTCTTCTTTGAAATTTCCAGAAGTAAAAAATAATTACAGAGATATTTAGGTAAAATCTCAAGTTTTATTGCATAATACACCTTTTTTGCAATCCATTTTTTTCTTTTTAGTGTCCAACCAATTTACTGAAAGTTATAATATAAGTCCCCAATGAATTTATCCATGTAAATCTGCTCGCAATTTATGGACATACTGCAACCACAATATATGATATTCATCTCTGCCTTCATTCAAATAATCCATTTATAAACAACTCTCCTAAATCCAACATGATTTCTAGCAGCATAAAAAAATAATGTACTTTCTGCAAGCAATATAATGTTTAATGACTTTAGTTGTAATTTCATATTATTCGTCAGCAGATAAGAGTCCAACATGATGGACCCAACGCGGAATTTCCATTAAGTTGTGTCGCCAACCACCACGGGTATTTTGGTATTTTATGCGTTATGAAATATTTCCTGATAAATTTTCATAACTGACGTCCTGGAATATATTGCATCTGCATATTGACGCTGACATCTATGGAATATGATAATAATTCAAATGCCATCCAAATTCGCAATGCATCCAACAAAATATTGCTGATCTAGGAGCATCAGTGTTAAGAGTGTCTCTTTCTGTTACTCAAGAAGTGTCACGAGGTGAAGAAAATTGTGTCCATTTTACGACGTCGTAAAACAATATATGAAGCACATTAAGTTAGGTGCATGGTGTTACGATCCGCACGTGATATTCCAAGCTGAAACATAAAATGACAATGCGGCTTTTTAGAAATATTCTAATCAATATACTTGATGCTACTACTTCAAGTTCAGTTAGGTATCCTGTTTGCTATTTGCAAGTTGGTAATGTTTGTAAATGTAATCAATGGGTACTCCAGTGGATATTTAAATAGACTGTTGTATCGATTTGTGTTTAAGTATCTCCTGGGAGGCAATTCGATGGAAGCATTACACGAACGCCAATTAAGTCGAATAAAAATTGAATGCGGTGCAGAATGAGTTCAAAGGGAAGCACCACCGTTGCTTGTGTTCCTTTGGTTGAAACTTGAGCGTATGGACAATACAAAGCATCAGGCAGGACACGAAGTAAACTTCCCTATAGCAACAACAATGATGAGAAAAATTGCTTTGTGTTGTCTTTCACATAAGATCCTATTATTTTTCAGAATTTACGATATAATATTAACTAAGATCTTAATAAAAATTCATAGGGTTTCCTTTAATTGGCTAAATATTGAAGCAAATCTGGTGTAGCTGAAAATTTCTTGGAGGATTTTTGTATAAAGGGTTTTGCAATATCCAGATAAAGTCACTGCTTGAATGAATGAACTGTTAGCAAGGAGTTTGTCAACCGACTGCATTCAAGTCTCTTCTCTTTGCATTTGGCTTGTCGTTGTCGTTGGACCTCGCAGAAATTTATGTCGACCACATTAAAAATATACGACCAGCGGCGGCGTCGCCAAGAGTTTGCATACAATAGTTCCACAAAACCCGATGGCTATCAGCGGTGTGCAACCACACGCAGCATCTTCAGTTCTTTAGCTCTTCAGCTCTTCGCTTCTTTTTTTTTTTCGTTATGAGCCCAGTGCGACGACATGCAAGATATACGAGCGGGGTGTTGGCGAGATGGTGCCGAAATAACAAAAACCCGCGATGCATATATTAATGTATAAACAGTAGGCTGGCGGTACAAACAAACTCAAAGCCAAAAGCCAAGCTCTTTAGATGCAAGAAACTTGCTTTCTTGGAGGACTTGGGGGATTTCCAGCGGTTGGATTTTATTGAATTTACTTTATATTGTTGAGATGAAGTGTTTTTGCAGGTGCAATAAAAATGTGCACAGTTAGAGCAAAATTGCGCAGTCAACGTCTGGGAGTGTAATTAAAAGTGCTGGAAGCTTGATGTCATTTGGGTTGCATAAAAATTTTATAGCTATGCAAATGCAAGAATGAAGGCATTATTCTGTTTCATTGCAAATGGTCTAATGTTGTTTTAAAAAAATTTGTAGTCAATTTAATCTAAAAGTTATAAACGAAATATGAATGATGCCTTAAACAATTTGTTTTTTATCATTTCATAGTGCCTACATATAACCAGTTGTCCAATAATTAATTTACTAGATTTTGTAATAAATATCCAATAATACACTTCCAATAGAGTAATTTTTATAGTGGTATTTTTATGAAATATTAACATTTTATGTTAATTAAAACCAAAAAGTAAAGTTTAACCTCCCAATACATTTAATCCATTTTATTAATGGCAGCACTAGAAATATTTAAATAAAACTAAACAAAAACAATCCTTTCTAGTTAATCTCTGGTTATTCTCTATAATTAACCAAATATGAATAAATCGTGATCACACGATTCCAATCTTCATGTTTCTCTAAAATGATCTATTGTTACATCAAAGTGACCTTAATAAGCCACCTTCAATGAAATTGCTGTTTTTCACTGCAAATTACTGGCACATTTTCAGTTTTGCTCCGCTGCTCGTAAAGTTTACATTTTAGGAAATACGTTTCGCATGGTGCACATAATGTCCGGCTCATTAAGAAGCAATCTAGGTGCAATGAAGTTAATGTTTGCCGACATCAGCGGCGTCATTGTGGATGGAGTTTCCCCAGCTCATTATGACCGCCGGCAAAGAAAGCCACTAAGGCAGTAAGCCACTGGAATCGTTCATAATGACAGAATCTTGATTGATTAGGTTCGAATAAAGTCATTACGTGGTGCTGCTTTACTATCGTGTAATCTTACACGCGAATAATGAACACATCATTTGGCTTTTGCTAGAAATTTAAGAGAACAAGTGAAGAAATTACTTGTTTCATGTGATTAACATTCAGTCATGCTTTTAGTCACTATTTTTATTTATTCCAGAAGGTGTATAACCGTAACTATTTGGTCATATAAATTTCCAATTTGTAAATAACATTACTAAAGACTGATGGTGAGTTGACTGATATTTCCGGTTTCGGTTGAGCCTATTTACTTGTACGCTTCAAACTGATATTGAGAAAATAATTTCAAATTGTATGTACGTAAATAATTGCTTTGAAAAAATTAGCAAGCATTTAATAAAAAGTGTAGCAACTATTTCGCGCAAAACCTTTTCGCTTTTGAACGTGATCGTCTTGGGAAATCGTTAAATGTGTTCCCCAACACTAAACGTTTTTCTTTTCTTGCTCATTCTTTCTTTAGCCGCAGTCGTAAAAAAGCAAAATATCTGCAAGAAAAGAAATAAAATAGAAGTAAGTAGATTTGCGTTTTATTAAATCTATGCTATATTAGTTTAGTTTGTATCTATTCCAATTTAATTTTGATTGTCATTTAATTTTGAACTTCCTGACACACAAATCACTTGTAATGTTAAACGTAGATGGATTAATCAAATGTACATCAAAAATCTGTTTTTGTGCGCTGCGACTAGGTGCAATGCAATCAAAAAAAAATGCACACCAAACGGTAAAAGAGGAAATTAAAAGGATTACAAAACCAATTTGAAAAAGTGAAGCAAACCAAATTGTGTTTAATCTATTCCTAAATTGACTACTAACACCACAGAAGTATTTAATCTTTGAATAGGAAATATTTGGATTCGGGCTTGAGGAATTGGCACTTCAAATTTGCAAATCGTATAAATCCTTAATACGAAGTGGCGCTGAATAAAATAATCGACAAAAAGGTGCAACTGGGTGGCTTTAGACAGATCAATTTCCAATTCAAATAGGACTGGTTGGCGACGATGGTGATGGTGGTAGCAGTTCTACTATTGACAGGGTTACGGCATTCCTGATTTATCACCTGCCGCCGTCGATGGACGGTGAGCGGATGTCGGCCGGTGCGAAACGTCACCCAGGATGACACAACACAAACGAAACAGAAGGAAAGGGAAATTCTACTGCTACAGCAATAAGAATACAATAAAACATTTTCTTCAATTGTAAGACACCATTGCAGCAAAGCAGAAGTTTGCCATGGTTTTGGGCATAGTACAATATTAGTTTCAACAATGGATAATTAGCTTGCACGTATTTTTTACACATTTACATTTGCTTGCTACACTGGACATAAAACAATTAATTAGCATCAGTACCATAACGTAAGAAACACCTTATATACCTAAGTCAAGCATGCCGTGATACTTTTACGTCAGGAAAAGCTGCCCAGTCTGCGGTCCCTGGTTGGAACCGTGCATACTAACAAGATGCAACAGAAGAATTGCAATGACAGCAACAGATTTACCATAGGCTGTCCGTTCAAGTCAAGACGATATAAAAGAAGACAGAAATTGTTGAAGTAAGGTATTTTGTCGGTTATCTGGGCACCGCATTTAGAAATATGCAAAATACAAATACGTATTTGATAATATGTACTCAAGAGTACAGATCGATCAGTAGTTACGAATGCAAGTTTAGAATATCGGGTTGGTGTCAGTGAGTAAAATTTATTTATATTTAAAACGGAAGCAATTGCTCGTAGCCATTTCGCTATCGATCCGAAAACGATACGCTTGCATTGCAGCGTGTCGTTACAATAAAATGAAATTACTTCCATGCAGTGTGCTCCTGGTTCGTGCCGCCCCTCACGAGCGCGCATTGAAAATCGAAATCGCACAATTATCGCATTTGCCCTGAAATACCCCCTTTCACAGACGTGCATAATCTGAACACCCTGAACGTACTGAACACTTCCGATTACTCATCCGAATGCAGACGAGGAAAGTTAAGGACATGTCCAAGGACTTAACAATTGGACTGTTCAGAACCTAGAATTAAATTCTGGAAAAAGTAAAATATTGTCAATCATTAGTTTAGAGACCTCCGCTATTCCCTATGTGGCACTACCCTAAATTTAAGCATTTTAAAAGTTCAATTTATTGAAGGGGTGCCACATAGGGTTGATTTTATTAACCGCCACATATTAAGAGGTGGGCGTTCTTTTTTATCGTTTGTCTGACGTCCCCAATGTCATGCATTCCCTTTTATTGTCCAGGACTGTGGAGAAAATCTGACAGTTGGGCCTACTCAGCCTTATAAAGTGCAATTTACTGCAGTGCATTACGGCATTAAAAACGCGAATTTGCATTGAAAATGTAATTTAATTTTCGGTTAGTTTTCATAATAATGAATGCGTATTAGCATTATCATGCAGGAAGACCGGGGGAGTTGATAAAACCTTAGAGATTGCAAGGAGGTTGGGAGGGTTCTGGCTTATTAGATTTTTGTTTATGTTTGTCCAGGAGATTATGGTTAATTTAATAATACCATTAAGGTTTATATTCGACAAATAATACAAATATTCATTTGGGCTTGGAGTGTTAATAAAGAATAAATATTTGTTTGGAAGACAAAGACGAAAAGTTTCAATGGTAGAAAATTGAAAAAAATTATCGCAGAGTTTGAAAAGAACAGCAAAATCAACTTAAGGATTTATTTTTTTTGTTGTGGTATACAAGATTTACACTTAACAAATAAAGATCAAAATATTTTTCAATTAATCAAATCTTTACATCCCAGTATTTTTTTTGAGAAAAGTATATTTTGAAGATGCTTGATCAAATTTTAATCTATTTTCCTGAGGTCAGTGTCAGAAAAACACCTGCCCAATTGACTAAAAGCTATTTTTTACATTCTCTAATTGTTTTTTTTTTTTTTTTTTTTAGGTAAGTTACTACCTGCACTTTAAAACAAGCGTCGATTAAAATGTCTAATAATTCCACATCCAACCTCTACCCCTACTATCGTAATCTAAATATAATCTTATAACAAATGAATGTAGACTAAGAAGAAACACGTATTAATAACAGTTTTTTTTTTCTATTTTTGATTTTATTTTTATTATGTATGAGATGTATAATTTCAATTTTCCACTTCAATTGATTTCAGCTTTGTTTTCAGAACCGATTGGCATTTTAAAAGAGCTTAATTTACTTATAACTTATAACAAGGCGCTAAGCCGATTAATTTGAACAAAATTAATTATGAAAGAAACATATTTTACGTCGGATTAATACTCAAGTTTGCAGCGTCACGGCAAAAGCTCATTAAAGTTTCTTAAATTTACTGCACCGAGGGAGCATAACTGTTGCGTCCGGGCGCAAAAATTCCAGTACACACTTGCATTATACCCTGAAATGCATGCATAGTTAGGGAGGGAAGTTTATCAATTCTGTAAAACGAACAAAAACTAAATTACATTCCAGACTATGCTTTTGGGTAACTAAAAACCTTAAAATGTAGGAAATTATTTTTGGAATTGGCCACTTTTCAGCAATCCTACGAGCCTTATCATGTACGCTTGAAAACAAAAATAAATTTGTGGCATTTTGAAAGTAACAGTTAAAATACTAACAAACGTATTCAATACTTCCCGCTGACAGATCCAATATTACTTGCGGAACCGGAAAATGCAGACGTCGCTGAGGTCACCACCGCCACTCAGAGGCGGAGACTGTATATTTTATTAGTTAATTTGCCGGCACGTTGCACGGCATTAAGTCGTAATGTAGTTGCAAATTTATTACGGCATAGCAAATGCATTCTGTCGTCATGCTCGTATTCCACTTGAGAGACTCACCTGACTTTCAGCATTTCATCCCTTGTGATGACTTAGTAATAAAATCTAGAAATTATCTACGTTAGGCTTGTGCGCCCCACAAAATTGTTGTTTTTTGGGAGGGAGTAGATGATGCTATAACCACTGTGAAATATGCTTTGTAATAACTCGTTTACTTTGTTTACTTTGGGAGTAGAGTTAATAAAGCGTGAGATTTTAATGATATTGATGATGATATAGCTTGTCTTGTTAATTATAAATTTGTTACACTCTTATTATGGTGCTGATGTGGTTTTTTGGTTAAAGGATGCTTTTAACACCTACTCATTAAATAATACGTTGATTTAGTAATTTTAATTGACAAACTAGAGTCCCTAAATCAATTACCCTAATTGAAATTATTGTTAACTAACCATTGTCCTTTATATCGTAATTAACTCTTCATGTTGTCATTAGGTTCATTGAATAATTCACTACTCTATTACTCTACACTACCAATCAAACTCAATCAATCTCTGCATATTTAAAACCTTATTTTGTTATTTATAACAAATAAAATGAATTAAACTTCACATGGGGAAATACCATTCTTGTTGACAAATACAACAAAGCGTTAGAAATCACAAATTAAAACCTGGTTGCTTTTTTATTCCTTGTAATCAAATAACTTGACCCCATGTCAGTGTGAAATGCGGTTGGTGCAAGAATCACAATACGCGCAATCACATTTTTCACCCTCTGCACACATAATAGAAGCGAATTTCCTTTGAGACCCATATTTGGGGAGGACGCACCATTACGCTTCTAATTGATTTACGAATAGACTGCACTCGTCAAGTACCGATTGTCACCATGCTAAATGATGTGGGAGCAAAAATGATATTTGGACATGTGTTAGTTACTCATAAGAAAGTTATGTTGTATTCTACATTCTATTTTATAGTATTGACCAATCTGCAATATATATTAAAGTGCAATTAACAATAAATATACGATTTGCATTGATTATTGAGTTGCAATTGATAAAGACACACCTGGATTGCAATTGCTGTGTCATGAATTTGTTGTTGCGCTCCAGTGATTATTGTGCGCCCAATGTCTATTGTCGTTGTTGGTAAAGTCACTGCTGATTTTGCCACCAACAATCATAAATGGCAGACAAAGAAATGCTTGTGATTTAAGGGAATCCAAGTCATAGGCTGCATACAAAGCAGATCAATATTCTATGCAAAAGTTTTCGTTAGATCCAAGGAATTCAAAAAAGCAAGGAATATTTAATTGAATATTGGATCTCTAATTGAATTTTAATTAAAATTGATGTTTGTCTTCAATATAGAGTTGGAAAGAAAACCACAGAACTTCAAAAATGTTTGCCCAAAACGTCTCAATCATGCCGCTGCTTGAAATCTCGAGCTTCTTGAACAGTCGGGGCGTATTACTAGCAATTAGCAAGTTCTCGAGAACCAACAAGTATTATTATTTTGATAAAGCACTCCGGCACGAGCAAAGTTCATACCAAGTATGCTGTACATCTTGTCGGATCGCGTAATGGCCAAGATTTGTGGCCTCTGTGTAAGAATGCCCTGTAGTTGGCTTCGCGGTTGGCATGATCTTCTTGTGGGAGCCATAGTTCATAAACAAGCAAAGCCAAACTTTCTGTTGAGTTAATAACCATAACGGAAATACAAACTTGGACCATCGTTTTTCATTAAAAAGACAAACTTTTGATAGGAAAAGGCGACCAAGGCGATGTTAAATAAATGCAAAGAAAAAAGAGGTAAAACAGATTAAGCAAAGAGTAAATACGCGACTTAAAATATCCAGTAAATTATAATTATTTTCATTGACTTAGGAAGCATCACAGTTCTTAGTATAATCTACATTTTGGTTTTTGGTCAAATAACAAGTTTATCATTCATGCGAATCACCAAATCCCACCGAAAATGTGCTTGGTAAGCTGAAACGCAAACACATTGCATTAGCTGTCGGCGGCGGCGTAAGAGGCGCTCTAGATGTGGTCATGTTAACGGCTGGACCATCCTGTGTCGGAGCGCTGCCGCCTGTCTGTTTGCACAGAGAATATTCCAAGCTAATACTTCTTATTTACCTCGGATATGTTTAATATTGCAATCTCCCAGGAATCAACACTAACGGTAATTTAATATTTGCTTTGGGTTAAACAATCAATTTGCGCAGGGAGAAAAAATAATACTGCATGTTGTGATGAATCAGTTTAGGGGTTCAGTTTTGCAGGATTTAGAAGACCTGAGAGTGCTCGTGGGAAAAGAGTTTATTGGAAAGGAAAGCCCTTCGCACCAATGTGTGAAGTGAGGTGTTCATTCAATAAATACGGCACAATGAAAAATTCCGAGCGAATGGATCATATTCCCAAATGAAGTGCTTCAAGTTTGATGTGCAAAGATTTCCGAATATTGTATTTCTCAGTAGGTAATAACGATTGTAGTTGGTGATTGGAAAATACATGCAGTAGTGTTGCTAAAAGCAATAATCAGAGATATTTTAATTTTTGACATGGAAATTACTTCTGGTCTAATCCGGGCTTTAATTTTGCGATTTGTTTTTTGGGCGCATTATTGATTGATCTTTGATAGAGATAACACCATGAAAGGAATCTCCTCTTTCAAGTTGGGAAGATTTCTAACTCACTTTTTAATCTTCAACACCCTTACACAATCTCTCCTAATTAATTTCACTTGTTACCAGTTTGTAGCTTCTGCTGTTAGGTTAGGTTGGTTGGTAATATCTACAATTCTATTCCTGTATACTTCTGTTCGTTGCGTGACCATCAGCAATAACACTTCCGAGGGCAGAGTAGATTTATACATCGGGCAGAAGCATAACTCTCCTATTATCACTGTTTGTCCGACAAACGCCGCAAAAACGCTGCATATATTCCCTCAGAAACCTCCACACCAATGGCTGCAGTGGGGGTAGCAAGACACTGAGACAATATTTCAACATGAATTTCCTTACATGTCATACATAAATATGAACTATTTTCTATTCCTCTTTATTGTTAGAAGTCAACTTTCTTCAAGAAAGAAGTGAAATAGCCACATGGAGGTCCCAAAAGTCCTTAATCCCATATTTGCATGCATAATTGATCAACTTGTCTCAAAGACAACATTGTCGTAGACAATTTGCTTCGGTCCAAGATTTGACTTACTTAGGTGCTGCTTAAATGTAAGATGTCGCCAGGGTCCCAGGAGAAACAATTAGAGATATGCAAATGAAGGCGTAGAAGGGTTAATCCTGCGCGTCTTGAATGAGTTGTGTGAGTTACGCAGTCAGCTAATTTATAATTATCATAGCACCAGCAAGAAGCGGCTGTAACTGGCATTGTGTAGGATGGTCTAAGAGTTGGTAAAGTTTGCGGTGTGCGTTCTCATTAAACAGTTTTATCGGGAGAAGCAAGACAAAGAAGTTTCAAGACGAGGACCACTCCAAGTTATAAGATACACTATATAATTTATACAGGGTGTAACATACAGTAAAAGCCGGAATGGTTAGATTTAATAAGAAAGGTTTTGTGGTGGAATACAAGAGTTTCCAATATTTTGAAGAAAATTGTTATAATTTTGCTAGAGAGTAATAAAAAAGCATCTTCAGGAGATTAATTCTACAATCATTAATTAACTCCCTACGTCTTTTGTCTAAATTAAAGTTTCTGATGCCTTCTGCACAGAATATTATAATCCCCAGTATAAAATTCGTGTTAGCCACTGCAGCATCGCTTTATGATGCATATTTTCAACATCAATCTTAATAACGGAAAGGGCGCCTGCGCTACCTGCAGTAGAAAGCCACCACCCTCGCAATGCACTGCTGCATCTCCCTCTTGGAAATCCGGCGTCTGCCGAAAAGCACATGGCCATATCCTCCATAGGGTGTTAATGACATCATATTTCAAATTATTAATTACTATATCACGTTACGACATCACTTGTATCAAAGCTTTCCTTTATGGGGGAACCAAGGTGTCGACCACTGCAGTCTCTCCAAGCCTATAAAACACTACAGGAATAGCAGTTCCTCCAGAAGTCTCTCTGGGTATAGAAATAACGAAATATAATATCTTCAAATTGCTGCTTAATATGGGCGAGTTCGTGGAGGGTAGGCGAGAACTCCATCAAAGGTAAGCAATGTTTAATTGAAATAAATTCATGTTTCCGTTGAGTGCCTCAACCAGCCTCGTGGTGGGCCTTTATCACATGGTATCGGTTCCATTAGGGCTATTTTTTAGGGTAGACATGTTGATTTTAGGTATATTATCATGAAGCAACTATAGTAGTGTGAACTAGAGTGAGGTAAGTATATTCAGGAGTAAGCAGTGACGATTTATTTGAACGGCGGAAAACTAAAGGTAATAGGCTTTTATGAACGCAAAGATTGTTTTAAATATAAGGCTGCTGGTGGTAGTGGCGGCGGGCCACTGTTAATGTCGGTAAATCAACAGGACGAAGAGTTATGTGCGCGGCACACGCAAGCCGGCGAATCGCATGCGACTGGTGGTGAATATCCGGAAAAGGGACTTCAATATACCAAGTGTACCAGAAAAGAAACTGTATATAGTCCCACTTCTACTGTATTTACTTCCTCTTTATTGAATATCAAATCCTCAATGATTTGATTGGTAATAATTGATATAAAATTAAAATAATTTAGTATTTTATGAATATTTACTGTTTTGAGTTGTCGTAATTTATGACGAACCTTTGTAGAAATTACTTTATATATTCCATATTTCATCATTTAGCTAAAAGTCAAATTAATCAAGTAATAATTTACTTGAAACGGTTTTCAGCAGCAGACCTTGCTTGGCTAAAGAGGCAAAATCCAAGGTTTAGCTTCTGCCTTTACTTGAACGCAACCAATAATAAACATAAATAAAGTGATTAATTACATAGCAAAGTAATAAAAACAACATCGCAGTGTATGCTATTATAAATCTTCATATATCTAACGTGTGTCCAATTCACTTGGTGGAATAACTAAAAACTAAAATTATGTGGTAGGTGTAGTTATTATTTTGGTTGAATCAAGCCATAAGTTTAATTTAATTTTTAATTAGTGTGTTATATAAAAATTGAAAATATAAACTTTTAAATCGATAAAGAAAGTCACTTTTTCATTAAATTGATCCTTCTCTTTCAGATGGATAGCAAATTAATCTCTTTATTTTTAAAGAGTTGTATAACAACAAATAAAAGGAGTAATAAATTGTTTGCTTTCTTTTTTCCTATTCTCGATCCAATTTCATGTTAATATTTAGTAGTTTTCTAAAGCTGTCCAGAAATTAAGTTCCGCCGTTTCCAGACAAAAATTCCACGCTTTGTGGCATGCAACTCTCGTGATACTTCCACTAGACCGGCTAAATTCATTTCGTCAGACTTGCCTGATAAAATATGCAGTGGGCGTTAAGTTTAATGAATTCCGCAGATTCCGAGATGCAGTGATAGCGCAAACGCGACGGAAATGAGGACGTTCGCAGGCGTTTTATTTCAGTTTTAACACGTCCTGACACGTCCAGACTTGCATAAAAAATCTAAAAGACTTCCAGAGGACTTTCCTTTCTTATCTTAGAAGTAAAAAAATCATCCAGAGCAAGGTAAATCAAGAATAAAGAGAAAGGATTAAATATTAAGTCAGTAATGCCAGGAATTCAATTCAGATCTAGGTCAACTGCTTGATGATTTTTGAGGTTTGGACTAAGACTCTAGTTCTACGCTATATTGGCACTGACCTAAAACTAGAAAATCTACTCAGTATGCACCACAATCAATTGATGTTGCTTTGGCAGTCTGTGGAGAGTTACAAAGTTTAGCGAATGTTTGCGACGTTTGCGTATCCAGAGGCTAGATTCTCGGGTTGGGAAAAGGTTTCATGTCGGGTCCGCTAGGGCAATAATCAAACAGTCCGTGCTGTGTTTACCGATCCATCATAATTTGGGAATTGGGTGGTTAGGCCGTGGAGGCGGCAGTTGGGATGGCTGTAAAGCTGTCACTTACACGCGACGTCACACCATGCACACTTCCATAATAGAAAGCAAATTAGCATTCTGGGATATTAAGTCACAAAAGTTGGAAATAAATTTACCTTACTTATTTCAATCAACAACTATAGTGATATCAATCGGATAGAAGTTTATGGATGATCCATCAAAAAATCTGACATAAATTCCAACTAATGTTGGTATTTTAAGCTCAATTTTAGTTAACAATGTCAGAATGTCTATCTCCAGAGCATAAATTATTCAATGCAGGTGTCAAGTTAACATCTTGTGCGGCGGCTGACTGCTTGCTTTCCAGCCGCCAAGTTTAGATCAGACATGACTTTGAGCCTTTGAAGCACTGATCAGATCTCCTATTGGGAACCCCTCAACGTTCTGGAATGCCACGATTAAGCTTTGTACTACACTGATCAATTATATACAAAAGGGATTAATTGACTTTGAAAACAATTAAATAGTTAGTTTTCCCTCCCCAATTGAAAACCTGGTCTGTATTTTCAAGTATGGTTTGTGAAAAAAGGTTAATGATTTCCTTTTGTTTGCTTAGTTTGTGTCGTTTCATGGAAAAATGGTAAAAGCTTGTTTTACGTATGAAATGTGGTCGCGTTTTTCATCACGTAATGAAATAAATCAGCTTATCTCGAATGTTAAACGAAGGGAAAATATGCGAAGCGTTGTTTGCTTGGCTCACTGGGAGTTGAAACTCCATCAACTCCTCTAAAACAACAATGTTTTGCTGGGAAAAGTAAAAAACGCATTAATTTAATTATTTCACAAAGCATTATGTTTCGAGTGAGTGAAGGTTATTGCGTTTTAGATTATTGCAGGACGAAGGAAAGTCTAGGAAAAATAGATTAGAGCACCGGAAGAGACAGCGATAAACTCCGGATACATTCACGTGCACACATGAAAACTGGGCAAGGTAATGCAAATTAAAATTGCGACCTTTAAATTCAGCTGCATCGACAGCAAAGTACAAGTCACGCTAACGTCGGAATTTGCATATCGTTCGCGAATGGTTATTTTCTGCGTTTTTCCGGTTGGAGCTTTTTAGCATCTGCCTGAAAATGAAAATGGATATTCCTAGGTATAGAGAATAACTAAAGGTATGGCGTATAAAGGGTATAAATGCGATTAATGAAATGGGAAATTTAGTTTCGTGTGACGAATTTATGCATAGTTGAAGTTCTGAGAAAATGGTTTGCAGACGTGAAACACATTTTGTGAACTATATGATGTGTCAACAGTCAACGGCCGAATTGTTATGTCAGCTATGAACAGGTCAGCATAGTTTTTGTGGTGATATTGATAAATAGTTGGGATTTTCTAGCATGCTAGACTCAAACGCGATACGCAAATAAACACGTGAACCTCGTAAATGTTAATATTTATAATTATTACGCTTCGACATGCGACACGAAGAGATATGTCCGATGCAGAAATGTACACACAACGAATATAATTAGGAATTAAATTGAAATTTACCATGCATGCCAATACATATTGTGGACAGAACAAACAATTCTAAATTTACATTTCACTTTTTTTTAAAAAGCTTCCTATAAGATCAACCAACAACATTCTGTAATTATTTCATTACTTCCTCAAACGTGCTCAAACACGTTTACAGTCTATTTATTGGTAGACAAGTTAAACATTTAATTTACACCCTCTATTCTAAATTCTATGTTCAAATTAAACATTAACAAAACTGCTTCTGAGCTAAAACTCTTATTTGGTCTGCATCCGAAGTAATCCGATTGATTCATGAGCACATTCAGGTGTAACTTTTCTGTAGCTGCAGTTGCACAAATATAAAATTCACTCCCTATGGCCCAAGGTGTCCTAGCTCAGGAATTACTACTCCAGCTCTAGGTAGAAATAGAACTGGTAGCGTCCAGTGGCGTCCATCACGTGTATCAAGTTCAAGACGCACGCAATTAGGATTCGACGCACGTAGAGCAAAGTTGCCAACAACAACTCTATCTTTATATGCCTCAGCCTTATAGAAATTCCATCGCCATAGAGGCCATATAAGCAGCTCGCCCGTGTCCAGCAGCACTTTGATAAAAGTGTACTGCTCTTCTACCAATACTTGGATCAGACCAAGGTGTCTATGTATACATTGGAAGCTAGTTTTCCTGCGTACATAAGCAAACCGTTACTGAATGTTGTATTGGTTGTATTTATATACCCAGAGGCAGTTGAACACTTTTTCCTCAGTTTAAGAGCATTTCTTTTAGTGCTAGCCCATCGTAATCAATTTATTTTTTCATAATGGGGTTTATATCCAATTCGTTGAACACAACAGACTGGAATACAAATCCAACTTGAAGTCCAGCATGGAAAAGAAGTCTGAGGAAATGTTTAGTATGGAAAACAGCTTTGCTAGAGGTGCAAGACTGTTTTTATTAAATTCCTGCAGTGAAGAAATTGGATCGTTTCATTTAGGGATAGCAGTCTGGTCTATATTGCTACTGATAAATAAAGAAGACTACTAATTGTGAGAGTGGAATGTCTCTCCGTCAACCTGGTCCAATTCATTAGAAGCACCTGCTTCCATCTTGGAGATCTTCACTCAAGCTGCACATGAAAAGACTGGATTTTTTAATATAACAAATATCCAGACTCATTTGATAAACACAACATGTATTTTATATTGAGCTTTGAGACCACACATGGATTAACTTCTTTTTTAAAAAAAGTCAAAGGCGTGCAATTTTTAGTTTAACCTTTTCACGGTCCTACCTCCAAATCAACTTTTACATTCTTATCCACCATCCCAAGAGACAATTTGACAGGTTGACCGATGCCTGTAGTTTGTACCATAAAGATGATTCCCACTTGCATTTGTTATTGTTATTGTGTGGTATTTATATGTTGACTTCAAATACTCAACCAGTACACGCTTCCTGTCTGGCTGGTGTAGAGGTAAATCACTGCAACGGACATGAGTCAGATGTCAGTCAAACTGTCCCTACGTTGCACATAATCCACAAGAAGCTGTGAGCTGTACACGCTTCTATTCCTGGCAATTGAATTGATATCCAGCAGCGTACCATGTTTTAAATATGCAGATTAGGTGAATTAATATTCATATAATTAAAAAAATTTTCTTCAGTAAAACATTATTCTTATCCATCTGCTTAAAAAATCAGCATGAAATAATTCTACCTGGTTTTAAAAACTTTTTATGGTCTTCTTTTAAGAAAATGGTTTTAAGACCCCGTGTCATGTTGCACCTCGTCTCTTAAGACACCCAATTTATTTCTGTTAACATGCCGCATTCTGGGGTTTAAAACAAACGCCGGTTCCTTTCCACCGGCTGCAGAGCCGCAGCCGATGTCAGGCAGCAGATAAGAAGGAATACACGTGGCAAATTTCTAAGCGAACCGGAATTTCGCAGGCCCACGATTATACCTTCTGCTAATAGCAACCTTACAAACACCTTTCAAGACCCTGATTTGGGACTATCAGCAGTGAAATCTTAGAATGCGTGTAATGACACTCCGATACACTCCGATGGAGAGCATCTATTTGGAAGGGAATAAAATGTCAGCAAAATATTGTACATATCACCAGAGAATAGTAGCATAAATAGTACCAAAATAATATTTCAACTAAATTCAATGGTTGTAGATGTTGTAGATTCAAAGGGCTTTTTGCAGAAAGCACCACCATGTCTGAAATTATTTTTTCTGGTAATTTTGCAGCAGTCGTATCTTTATGGGAATCGGAAATTTTAGTCAGAAGCAGCTGATGAACAAGTTTACTGTTATTCTGTCTTCTGGCAGTGGTTTCTCCCAGAATAATTAACATAATGGCGTTTGGCATAATAATAACCATTAAGGATCAGCTAAACTGATAAAAAAAAAACATTTTTCTTGTACATTTCTTCAGTTTTGCAAGTTGCCAAGCAAAAATAATGTACCATTAGGGCATTACCCTAAAAGTTTAATAAAAGTATAAAAAAGATAAATAATCTTTAAGAATTAATATTCCATGTTCTGGACCTACCACAAAAGCAATAAATAATCCTCTCTGTAAATACCTCAGCACCTTGTACTATATTCTGACCTTGCCAAATGCAATTCAATTGGAAGTATATAAATTAATTCTCTGGTGGATGTGGAAACGTCTTTTTACTCTTATAAAAATAAAACCTTAATTTATCCATCGGCGCTACTAGTGCATATACCTCCCTCACGACCTCGTGGTCACATCGTGGCATTTTTAATTTAGCTGAGGCTGTCGAGGGACGACCCGCTGTGGCTTAAAAAGCGACCCGAATATGCATCCTAAGCTCAACTCGCTCCATGGTGCAACTATCCCACATACTTTGTTTTTCAAACGGTCTCGGCTTCTTTTAAGCCAAATCATTCGATGGCTGCGATCAAAGAAGAAGACCATGAATAGAGCATTCCCGAAAAAGCACATTGGGTCTGGCGATTGGAGATAAGCGATCTTAATGATAAAAGACCAAAAGTTCACTGGAGTTATTTATAGCTTGAATTGTGGCTTGTAGAGGAATTTTACATGGTGATTCTTATAATTAAATAATTTTTGCTTATGATTTGGATCTTTTTCAAGAGAATTTCAGTAGACTGATGACTTTTACTTTTTACAAATGGCTTTCTTAAGTGATGAGGCGTTTCTGAGACTAGGGACTTTGTCCTAAGTGCCACGAGTTAATCCCACTTTAGTCTAAATGTCATGTATCTGTCATATTATCATCCCTTGAGGAAGAATTGCATTTAATTACGTGGTGTGCCAGGTACTTTCTGAGTCATTCTCCATGAACTGTCGCTGGTAACGCCCAAGATGTCGTTCAAACTCTTCCTTCTTGAACAACTGAAACGACTGAAAAACAACTTTATGTTTGTATGGCACTAATCACACTAAAGTCAAATAACGCAAGAGTATAAATAATGTAATTGCATGTTGCGTCAGAAGTCGCCAATCTCCGAGGCGTAATCGAGAGACAAATGCTTCTCTGCTAGCGAGCACAGCATTCCGGGGAAATTGCGTGTAACACGAGCGCGTACGTCATGTTAAATAATTCTTCGAGCGAGCTTCCAACAATACCACCGCTTGGCGGGAGCATTATGGCGGGTGTTATGCGAGCGCATGATGTGAAAGCGCATTCGTGAATAATTCGCCGCGGCGTATTTACTCTTGATGTTGTGCTTTGCGCGAGAGACAGCCGATGGTGGCGGCGGTGGAGGGTGAAATGCGAGTCGTTTGCAAAAGAGGAACTAATAACAAGACGTCGGAGCTGTAATACATATTAACCTCATTATTCACGGCCGGGCTTGTTAGTGGGGTATTACTGGGTCCTCTTTGAGGATGCGTATGGTGTCCTTTTTCTGGGTGCAATTGTGGCCAATCAGTATTCTCATGGTATTTGGCTATTTGTCATTCTAGAGGGGTGGTAATATTTAGAAATGACAGAGTACGATTAGAAAAGATGAATCCAATTATAGTGGGCTTTGAAATAGATTTAATTTTAAAAGCTTATTTTTGGCAACTAAGACAATTCAATTTATATCAAATTATGAATCATTCCAAGGCTGGAAAATCAACAAAGAAATGTATTTGTAGGAACCAGGGTTAAAAAACACAATTGTCAATGTTTAATCTGAGTTAATCGTTTCTAAATTGAACTGTAAAACCCCCAAACCAATAAGAAACAGTCACAACTAAAAACTACCATTCCAGCAAATTGTAATCCTTTAAAAATACATTTTTCTCTAGTTATTTATTTTTTAAGCGGATGTCTCTTCAATTGACATGAAATCTATTTTCTTTCAGCAACCATTGACAAGGTATTTGCGGTGTTTGCGATTATTCCAAAGCATTCAGCTACATTTCAACATCCTAAACTCTTTTCGACCAATGCAAAAATACAATACGTAACTGGAGACATTGTTTGTGCATCGTCTTTGGAGAGTGTTTGTTCACGAATAGGAAAATACAAACTGAGTGCACTATGCACGTACTATAATACTAGAGGGAGGTAGAGAAGCTGTGAAAATAAAGGGTTTGTGGTGTACATCTGGTGGGATTATCCAAGTGACAGTTTGAATTAGAGTTTGTATTTATCCAAGATGATGATCAACTGAAATTAAAGTGTTACAAAATGTCCAAATGTGTGGTGTACAAAGAATGTCTTTTTCTAGTGGATTCTAAACTTTGCTGATTTGTTTCCTGATTGGATCAGCTGCCCATTTTCCAAGTTGTGTTGTTTCATATGGAGAATTCCTAATCGAATTGGGATTAGTTCATTTTAGCTTTAATGCGGCCTGTGTTGATCACACTAATGGGACCTTCTCTAAATGCTCTACAACAAAAGTTTCACTTTCATTGCCCCCCTTGTATCTGTTAGAAGTGAAACTGTATGTCATTGGTTGTACCTATGTCGTTCGCCCCGTGTCCAGAAATTGTATTCTTCTGATGTCCTATGAACTTTATCAATTATCGAGACCTTTTATGTTTTTCTTCTTCTTTAGACGGATTCCCTTCTTGCCATGTTTTCTACTTAATGAATTTGCTACACTGAAGCATTAATGATTGCAGGATCCAAAGCCAGGGCAAATAACAGAAACCTAAAGTCTTTCTGGGACATTTTATAGAGTGACTAAAAAATAAGATGTTTCATTACAGACTTTTCCCTCTGTTTTCTTGCTGCAATCGAATTAGAAACTCTACGAACTGAACGCACGACTCGCTCCCAATTGAGGCGGGTGCAAAAAGGTCCCTTGCGACGCATATTATCAGCCTGCTTTTTATTTCGTAAAACTTTTCACTTACCGCCTGCGCCGCCGCTGGGAAAGCTATACTGAAATTCAGAGGCCCTAAGTGGGCACGTAGACGACTGGTAGGTAAAAATTACATTTTTGAATATTCGCAGACGAAGCGAAAACTGATGCTGTGCATCCTAATGATGGTGCATTCCCAATCTGGACCTTAAATATTAAGTTGATCAAGTTGTGTTTTAGCAACGAAGGAAACGAATTAGACGTGATTAGGTTGTGAATTCTTAATCAAAAAAGATCAAAGCAATTTATCTTAACTCATTTACTTTTTTTGCTTAAAAAGGAAATTTCACATGAGTTTGTATTCTCAGCTATTCATTCTCAGTTTCTAATTATGTTGGTAAAATAAATAAAATATGTTTGAATAACACATATGAATAAGACAACATCCTATTATCAAATGCATCTAGAATAAATATTTGCGTTAATGTGGACTGTTCACTCTCCTAGCAGTTTTAATTAACACAATTAATACATGTCTTGATTCCTTGGTATCGTGTGCGTCCAATTATATCAAGTCTAACAAATCATTAATTTCACAGCCAGTTGTAGTACTTTTGACAGTGTGATTTGCATTTTTCAGCTTAGAAGTACCTTAGTATTAAATAAAGATGTTAACTTCAATTTTATATAGCCATGCCAAGATATGTGGAAGCAGTGGACATGGGATAATATTGTGAAATATTCAAGGAATTCTAAAAGTATTTAGTGCAATGGGTTTAGTATCAGATAGAGTGACATAAAGTGCAGAGTCTGGTCTTTTAAATATATTAAACATGCTGTGCATAAATACATAAAGATGATTGATGAATATCCTGATTCGTTTTGAAATAATCATATACCCACTGAAAGTGGAATGATGTGTTACATTATGATTTAATGTTGAAAGTGGTAATTTTAGTGTGCTTTAAAATTTTGAAATTTGATTGTGTAGGTTTGATCGCTTGATAGTGAAATATCTTACTTTTGGAGGATTACTAAACCTCCCAGATTGTCCCTTGATTGCTTTGACCGCCATTCATGTTTTTGTGTGCCAGATGCATGTTCATCGCCTCTTAAATCCCAACTACCTTGGACTTTCAAGATCTGCTATCAGCGCGCCCTGAACGGTGCAAAGCGAGCGAAATCCTTGAGATGCATCAGATAGTCTTTGAGCCCACCTTTTTCCTCCAGCATGTAGGAGATTGTCATTGCGCTCGCGGGATTCGATCGCTAGATTAGATAGCAGTCTGCACCGGAGAAAAGAGATGTGAGCTTTATGCCCAGGTACTCACTAATCTTTTGTTCCCAAAACCACGTGTGATCACGTGGAACATGTGCAGGTTAAGTTGGGAGCTTTTGCAGTAGCTTGGTAACAAGTTTAAATTAGTATAAACTAAGGCCGTTTCATAAAATATATATTTACTTTTAGTTGGTGAAAGGGTGGCTGGTATATTAACTAAGCACAATTTTTGTTCTAAAAGAATCACTATATTGAAATTACCTTCCGGTCATGTATTCATAAGGTGCATTTATGTTTATCTCTTGGATATGGTCATGCTTTTCCAATCAGTTTGCTGGTACCAGCCAACATTGCTGACATACGGACCGATCTCATCCGATAAACATCTCTTTCCACAATGCGGAGCTATTTCAATTGATTCGTTTTGTATTACATACCGACCGTAGAGAGTTTCCCAAGTCTTCAACCACTTAAGAATCCGCATTATCTGGCTTCTTATCACCAAGATTAGAGATAGCGGCACGCAATGTGGTCAAATTTTGGTGGTGACTATTCAATTGTTCATGTACACACTTTAGGAATACTTAAGGTGTAGGAAAAGCAGATGGGCAGAAGTAAAAACAAACTTTAGATCAAAATTTTCATCATTGAAGAAAGAAAAGAACAAGGGCTAAGACCAGCTGCCATTTTATTTTATTGCTTTACATAAGAAGAAGCAAGTTTACTACGATGGTATTAATTTGGCTAAGTTGGAAAAGTTATTTTCACCATGGAAATAATGAAATTATTATTACAAAATGTTAAATATTAATTGACGTAATTGGCAATTAAACAATAATGGAAAAAGCATTTACTTTTAGTAGGCATATAAATTAATTTGTTATTTTCATTTGTTTTGCACAGAAAATTATTTCAAAGAGTTGATATATATTTAATAATAAATAATAAATTGCTTAGTTGTATGTTTCAATTATGCCATTCTATAAAATTTAATTAAATGCAGATTATATCAAATAAAAAAAAATGTTTTAATATACGCCCATTTTTTTAAAGATATTTTGTTCCAGTTGCTTTGCAATTTTTTATTATATGTTTAAATTGCCGAATCATTGTCTATCGAGATGTATCTATCAAAGAATATAGTTATCTTTAAAATGTAAAAAAATTATTTTATGACTGAGAATATCTCAATCTACTTGAATTGACTTTTATCTAAATAAAGAAAATTAGATTTTTCGGTTAAAGTTATATATTATATTAAGGTTACTTTGTATATAAAATTTAAATCTATTTCAAACCTTCCTTTCTGCTTTATGCAGATTTTCCTTCTTCCCGAATAGCCTAAAGTGCACATTTGCGCCAAACATTGGCACATTGTCTTAACCATTATCATTCTTCCGGTGGATGAGTTCGACATGATGCGTTTGTATCTCGTATCTTGCGTCTTCTGTGACATGCGCCGCCTCTTCTACAGCAGTTTCAAACACGCTGCCCCCGGCCGCTCGCTTTTTACGACGCGATGGGTTTTACGAACGACGCCGACAGCACATAACGTCGATGTTTCCATTATTTCCATTATTTTGCCGACGATAAACACTCGCTTTATGTCGGCTCACAAGCGCAACTACCGCCTGATAAAAGTATTACGTAAGTAGCAACTTAAGATCTTCTTGTTTAAAGAAAATAAATACAAAAACAGCGAATATACTTCGATATAGAGAAAGAAAGAAATGTGGGAAGTATGTATTGGCAATGTGTCAAGAAACTAGGTACATTGAATTACGATTCTTGTTTCATTCTTGTTTATTCTTGTTGAGACTTGTTCACTCTTGTACACTATGCAGCACTACAAGTTGCGAAAATTGGGTTAGAAATCAATGATGCCATCGATATTGTTGGCGTGTGCCCATCTGCCATTTATCAAGGGAGCAGTTACTTCCGCTGTGTGAGCCGCCTCCTCTCATGGGAAGAATGCGCCGCCGGCTCGAGATGCGCCTGGTGATGACAGCAGGATTGCGAACAAACTTGCAGATACTTTTTATGTTACAAGCAAGGATATAACTCCAACTAGGTCATAGGATATAGATCATACCAAACAACTGCAATTTAACATACTAACATTAGTGCAAAATAAAGTTTTCTTCAAGTATCTCTCAAGGAATTTTCATTATGTGCAGAAAAAAATAAAAACATTACAAATGAAGATAATATTTGCAACAGGGTTAAATGATATGCAGTAAGTACAAAATTTGTTTTATTTGTAACAGTTGAAAACACCCCAAAAATAAAACTTTGAGGATCCGATACTTTTCAGGCAAAATCAGGGACAATTTACAAATGAAAAGGGCAATGTTGAAATAAATCACTAAAATCAAGCACGTGTCACACTGGGGATCAGGCTAATGAACAAATGTCTAAATGTGCAATTGACGTGCGTAAATATTCTGCATGTCCGACAATGTCTGCAGTGAGTGCAGCAGTTTTTCCAATGCATTCGGAAAAATTCATTTATTTAAACGTCGCATTGAAATCGCAACGTGTTTTACGATTTATGCGTGGCAAATATACCAAGTAATCCAAAAACAATAAAATTCCACTTCAAATCCTAAATTCCTACAATTTTCATAAACTGCATTAAAAAATATGTGGAAAGTAAGGAAGAAGGTGGAAGCAGCACATAATCGTGTATAATGTAGTGTCCGTAATGTAATTTCAAGGTGCACTAGGTGTAAATCTAGGATTTATTGGCATGTGCATGAAACAGGCACTGAAACGTTCGCTGAAAACATGCATTTATAGATTGAACGATATGAATTGCACATTACGTAAATGATATTGATTGGTGCAATGGGCAGACAGGTGATTTATTGTTTAGCAAATAAATGCACGCATGTGGAAAGCGCCTTTTGTTTTACACTCAACAATAAACTAACTTCTTATTAAACAGAATATTCCCAATTTGCCATTGAAATCAAGATCCAAGCATATTCTTAAAAAGAAAACTTTGTTTAGCTATGTAGAAATTCTTTCTAACTCATTTGGTAAACTGACATTATTTAGCTAAATGCAATTTAGATATAGTTTTTTTACATTTGAAGAATACAACATTTAAGTCAGTATCCAATTAAATAATTTATTGCACTTTTGCAAATGATAATGAATTATTTCTTTTGTGTGCCGCCGCCTCTATTGCATTTCCACGATCATAATTCATTGACCACATCGACGCATTGTGTGGAGACAGCCGAATTTCACACCGCGTCTCGTGCCCATAATGACATGTTAATTTTCCCACTGCTCTGCCAGGTGTCAAGGGTAATATATTGTTTGTCGGCGTTGTTGTTGTTCTTATTTGACGTCAATGCATACTGAGCAATATGAAGTACAAAGCGTACTAAAATATAGACCATAATCATTCCACTGCAGGTGTCGCAATTAAAAATGTAAAGAAAATTAAAGAAATTTTTAAACAAATTCCACAAATCGTAATTTACACCTTGTTCAGTTATATTATAAAGCACACTTTATAGTGTAGAATTTTACGCGTATTTCTAAAAAAATTTATATTAATTTTCCTAGTATTTTCCTAGTTAATTTATTACATAATACACATGTTATTTAAATTCTTACATTTTCCCACTACATGCTATTGGTGTAAAAATCTCTTGTAGTTTCCACCAATGAAAAACTTCTTCCTTCTCTTCAAATAGCGAAACAATAGACCTGGCGGTGCTCACTTCTTCCCACATTAATGTATTTTTTATTACGCTGGAAACTAATTTCTAAAAATGGTCGTTGTTGTTAATAAAATCACCATTCGGAACGCTTTAGGAATGTACCAACACTCTATCTCCATGGAGTATCTCCAAGCGACTTTTTGTTAAACATAATTCTCCGACATTAGTTTAATTACCAGTGATTAATTTGGGAGGTAATCTTAATGAAGATCACACACCGCATTCTCTGGAACAACACAAAGGATGAAACTATTTGAACATTTTTATTTCAAGTGAAGGATGTATTTTAAAACGACGTAATTCACTTGTTTCGTTTCCTATCAAAGTAAGAGATTAGGCACTATAAATTAATAATAAACTGAAATAAAAGTAGCGGATCAATTATGGAAGATTATTGATGTTAAATTATTAATTGTATCAATTAATATCTACTTTACAATTTGGTTTCTAGATGACTGATGAAATTTAAAATTATAAATATCTAATTACTCACAATATGTGTAAAGTCGGAGTAGTGAGTATTTACGGTGATTGATCTTTTGCCTTCGCTATTAATTCCCTTTTCGTCCTTGTTTATTTCATCACCATCCGTTTTGATTTCAAGCACACTGCTTGCGGATGATTCATTGTCTTATAAACGAATTATAATTTAATGTAATTTATTTTAGTCTACAATGAGGTCAATGAGTTAATCTACACATGAGTTAAATCAATCCATCATATTTGACTAGTAGACTCATCCAAAGAACACTGATACTGAAGATTTCAAGTAACTTCTTGGTGTTTTTTTATCAATCCGCTGTAAATCTCCTTGGCATTCTTCAACATTGTCACTGTCATGTTTGAAACCACCATTATACTTGTTTAACCATCATCTCCGCTGGGCGTATGCATATGAAGCCACATATTATGCACATTATGCGCATTACGATTATTACCATCTTGTTACCAACACGGTTGCTGTCCTGCTGTCCCGCCAGTGACAAAATCGACGGGAGATCGTTCCATTGTACTCATACCAGCATCCTATCATTTATAATACGCGTCAATGGTAATAAAGTACATTGTGAGGTGTGATTGATGTCGGATAACGGGTAGACGTGAAGATGAGAAGACTTATAATTTATATAAAGCAGCACCACCACGATTGTTAGTTGGGGTTATCAGCCGCCATCGGCTGCGATTTGTTCGGCTTTTTTAAAAATAATGTTGGCTACTAAAAGTGCGAAAGAAACGAGAAATCCTTCGTTTTTGATATTCAGGTCAGGTTTATGAGCAGCAGGAGCTCGGGATGGTCACGAACAAGGTGACTCTAAGCTTTTAATAAACGATATTCCAAAGTAGCCTTGGCCAGGGGATTACTTTATAATCCGTGGACGGGCTGAAAAATCGCCGATGTAACGCTCATAAATACAAATACTTATTCCATTTGACTTAGTTTAATATACACACTGGTTTTCTTACTCAACGGAAGTCGGCCTTCCAATTAAAGTACCCATTGCCCGAGCTAGAGACATAGTGTATCCACAATGTTTAAAAAAATAAATTTATTCCACAGAATGACACGTACTTTCTGCGCCACGCATAAATATCGCGATTAATTCGGCTTAGAGATCAGTTGCTCCTTTTTCCAATCACATACGATCCACACGAAGATATTTATATATTAACTCGTTTTGTACTTCTGCATACATTTTTTAGCACTGAGAATTTTCGTTTGGCATGCAAAGCCGCTGAATTGTGAATTGTTACTGATTGCATGAAACAGTACACTCTGCAGTACATACTCTGTAGAGCTGGTGATGAGTTGACGAAACTGAAATACCATCCAGAGATGTGAAAATGAACACGGTTGAAGATCAGACGGACTGCTTAAATGCGCTCATTAGTGCTGCGATTGAAATTAATTAATTAATTCACTCGACACCGAGTACCGGGGAATTAAAAGTATTAGTTTGATGAGCGCCGCCGTTGCCGTCGACATGGCAGATGTCAGAAGAGGCGTTTTGAAGTGCGATTAAAGGAAAAGTTAATTTTTTATATTCTATGTTTGAGGCAGCAGCGTTAGGCATGGTCAGTGGAATTAGATAAGCAGTTGATTTAATTAAAGGATATTAATTAATGTGTTTGTTGAAGTAACACCGCGTTTGTGTTTCCTCTTGTGGTTCTAAATTACAGAACCCAGCCAAGTGGTGGATGCAGGATGACTTTGTTTATATATTTTAATACTAATATAAAATTAGTATAGCATTTTGGATGGCGATGGAGTGGAAACAATGGGGTAATGTCTTAAGTTACATTACCCAAAACAACAAAACAGATATAGAGTTTCTTTAATATTTCAACTCGGTTCTGATAAAGTCTTAATTACAATGAGCAGCCACCTAGCCCAAAAGACTAAAACACTATAATTTTCATTCCGTTCTCCTCCTGGGACAAGAATGTGCTTTCAAAACAAGAAAAGAAGAAACCGCAACCATCAGTTCTTTGTCCTTAGAAATCTATACTTCTCAAGTGAACGTGTCGAGGGTAAAGTAGACATGGAGAATTTCCAAACATTGTGAGTCTTTTGTTCCTAATAAATGTCACGCTTGGCGATTTTGGACCGGTATGGAAACAGAGTACTAGAAAAACGATAAATTTCAGCGACACGCTGAAAATGTTGGAGCCCATCGAGAATAAAGCCTGAATAGGAGGTTAAAGTGGGCGTGCGCGGATGCAGAAGATATTATTGAGACCAGCAGTTTTCATTTTCAAAGCATAAATAATGATCATGCGCTTTTGAGTTTCCATTCAGCTGCAATAAATTTTGCTTTCTTTCATTCACCACAAAACACAAAATTCTAAAAAAAAAAAACATAATCATGTGAGGTAAATTGTCAACCGGCATTCTAAGGAGATGAAGATTCAACTGGTTGATAACTCCCAACATAGTGTGTTGATCCACTGGGAACAAATAAAATATATTGTGGTCCACAATATTTATACACAGATGTGATATTACCAAAGATGATTTATGATTCAACAATGATTATCGTTTTCTGTATCTGTTGTGTATACGCTCATTATCCATTTTAAAAAGAATGCTTGAGTTATATTTGACATGAAATTTGAATATCTTAGCCGCTGAGTAATTAATATTTTGTGTTGTGTTTATGCTAAATTAGTAAAGATGTCGATTGCTATATGTAGTACTTACTTCTTTCTACAAGCAATTTAACTACTTCAATCCGCTGCATATTTTGGTATCTACGACGTCATGCTGGTCTTGTACATTACGCATGTTATATGTATTTATTAAAGTGGATAAGTAGCAATCATACAGGAACTTTTTATTGGGAGATTTATCAAAGCCTCTTTGGTCTATCTGCTCAATCTCTACAACTTTAATTTCTTACATTGAAGAGATTTAAAAGAAATAGTCACGACATGATTGGGATTTTTCTGGTGCATAGCATTAGAGGATCTAATGATGAATTTACAATAGTTACATGTAGACTGAATGACTTGATTCGAATTGCTTATGTTGTCTGAGATGATCCAGAGAAGTATGACACTGGAACGTAGATGATGTAAGCGATGTAAGTGCATAATTTGACTTGTACACATGCTTATCTTTGCTTTATCTCAATTGCAATGAATCCACATCAAACAATTTGCTGCCTGGTTGCTAAAACGTTAAAATAGTAATAAATTGAGCAGATGCATTGATAAGAATCGCAACATATTGCCTACAATTCCACCTCCTTCTACCTTCAATTCAAGTTTCAGTGAATTTAGTGGAATCTCTACATTTTTGGTCATTTATTTTACGCCAGCCCTCCCAGCATGCCTAGTGACACTGCATCTGCCAAAAACGGAGGCATATATGTAACATACCACAATGTGGTCGTGGACATCCCAGGAAGAGGCACAAGACCACCACGATAAGATTTATGTACGAGCTAAAAGAATGTGCAGTAAATAGTATACACGAAGGCAGGAGGCAAGATGGCTTGGCGGTCGTGGGATATGTACAGAGAAAATAAGAAAACATCGACAATGGTGCTGCAAAGACTGATGGTGGACTTTGTAGTATGCATAATGGGCGCAACCCCCTAAGGCGAGTGTCATAATATTCCATTCTACCCCCTGGGATGTCGTACATTATCCTACCAAGGTTTTTTAGGGAGTTTTAAGTAAAATATATTGACTCCAAGAAGTCACCACAATATTGATTATGTTTGACGTTTTCATATAAATATAGTATATTGTCCATTATAACCATTCTGGTAATCTTTCTCTACTCCACGGGTGTTTCAATAGCCCCAAGTACTCATTACTATCCACATAATATCAATTGTCCTCTTAAGACAAAATTTGTCTTCTGCTCTAGTGCAATTTGATGTATTGAACAATTTATGCTGGTAGTATATTCGTCAACCCTCTGGTCCATTGTTCTAACTCGTTATCATCATCTAGAGATAGTATCACGTTCCAGTAGGAAACAAAACAAAATCATATTTCATAATCAACTTGTGATCGTGGCTGTAATCGATCGCTGTACTCTGTGGGGATAGGAAAAAGCAACAAGACCACCAGCCAAGTGGCTCGTACGTCCTACGTGCTAGTTTTTGGTGATGATGCCGCCGCCAGGGGTTGATAATTTCCTAACTGCGTTTGCCATCACCCCAGACGTTGGTACCAGCACCATTCGATGCCAAAAAGAGAAATAGGGATATTAGTTGCACCTCAGGCGGGTGGAACTTTTCTCGGATTATACTTACTTATCGCCGGTAATTGACTTGTATTGGCTCCCATCAGGGTAGTTATTATTAATACGGTTAACTATAACAGCAGGATGCTAGAAGACATTATAGGGTGTATAAAACTCCCTCTACCAAGCAAAATTTTATACAGCTTTATCTGATTAGGATCAGTGTGGTTAGAAGTGGAAAAGTTTGAGGTATGTTTTTTTGGCTTCAATATGTTACACACTAATTTCGTTCTCTGTATGTAGAAAATATAACCTTTCAAGTAGAAATAATTGCAACATGCAAGAATTGAGGTAATCTATCAAAGTCATATTAAGTACTTTTTGAATGTATCAACAAGTGCACGCATTCACGTGTTGTCTTGACATAAACAAGTCATACATAGCTGCGCATTAATATTAATTAAGAATGAAGATATCTTGACAAACCTTCAGAAATATTTTTAGAGAAGTTTAATATATTAAAGAAGATGATACTCAATTTTAGATAGATATAGCACGTGCGAATTAATAAGCTACTCAATTTACGCGTTGATGCTTGAGAAGAAAAAAGTGCTTCTTGTCCAGTCATAGAAGCTTTTAGTGTAATGTGATATTAATAGCTTTTGGGGGAGGAATGCTACATGTTTGAAATATGGATGGTATAGACTTGTTTGAACCTGCTCCTTCTTCCCGAAAATATCAAAAAACAAAAGAAGAAATGTGAATATAAATTGTTAAGAAACTTTAGGTTGACCACGTGATAAAATCACATTGTAATATTTGTTCTTGTGCAGAAATTACCATAAATAGTGCTGAATCATCTACAGGCAAGTATTTTACCGTTCCACCTCTAGAGGCTATTTTTGCGACCGCCGCCGGCGTGCGCTTGCTCTGAACACACTATGCTTTTCGGCACGCATTAAAATGTATGCCGTGCGATGTTTTTTATTAAGGCGTAACGTCGTTCGATTGACAGGTTGACGGCACTGGCAATATTTCCACGTGTAATTTCCCCCCGGTGCGGTATATTTTTCCACGAGCAGAGTGCCAAGTGCGGGAAGGCATAAAACGATGTGGTACAAACTTTTTTACGTGTACATATATAATGCAAAATGTGACTGTGATGAGCCGGGTGGTTTATACCAAGTTCTCAAATGTTTATAGCCGCTGTGGATATATTTGGTGATTGTTTGAAACGTAGGATTGCCGCTTTACGGTAGAATTTTGGAGTGCTCATGTTCAAAGAAGATACAGTTTAATTAAAATACGTTTGGTGAGTAGTAATTAATTCCGTGAAAAATCAGTATCTTGGTAAAGCTTTAAAAATCACGCATATTAGCGGAATTTATTCAAGCAAAAAACGATTGGATCAGATGCGTGTAGGATTCGAATAATGACTTTGATCGTTTCACAGGGTTAAGTCTACCCTGATGTTCCACCTTTACGAATTTTTTGCCTTGCCGTTATTCTTTACTCTTTTCTTGCTACTTTTCAGTCTACTTGGCGTTAGAAGGTAACTCAACTGTATTTTTCTGATTTCTTTTAAAAAAATTGCATTATATATCACGAAGAAGAATCAAATTCGACTCCTGATTCCATCATTTCATCTCTCGGAATAAAAGCCTCATCATTCAACAGCCATAAACCTACAGAATTTAACAAAGCTTATGTTCCTCATATGCTCATCCCGCAACTAAAGATTCTTCTTATTGATACGCACCCTTGGTCTGGTTTTCGCAATCCACGGATTTTATTTTCTCATTTTATTTATTAAGCGGTATATTGTTCAAGCCTAGATCAAAGGCTGGAAATGGTAAGTTTTAAGTTTACTCAAGTTTGATCTGATGTGCTTTTGGTTCTTTTTTATGTTACATCCAACAATATCCATTGTTGTAAATAAATACAAAACCCTTTCGCCTGCTTGAAGAATCTCATTAAATTATGCAAATCTTTTTATTTCATCCACCACAAAGTTTCTTTGCTGCCCTTTATACAACTCTATTCAGACTTATTATGTTATAGAATGGGAATAAGAAAATTGTGCACAAACTTTGTAAACTTGCACGCCCCAATCAGTTTAACGCATCGCCAAATTTGACAAATATAAAAATGTAAGACTTTTGCACAAGGCATGAAATGACAGGCGGAAATAAATTTGAGTTTCCAACTTTACCACAGCAGGAAAAACAAATACAAATTAGAAAACAACGTAAAAAAAATTTTGCGGCCGGTAAGGTTTGCAAAAGTTTGCCTTGACACAGGACGCATAATACGTTAAATTAGTGACAACATGAAACAAATCTAAATGCACCGAAGGTTGATTTTCTGCTGTCAGTTAAAGTATTGCTGTAACCATATTAAGCCGCAGTGAACGCGTTGGCAAGGCCTTAATTTACACTCTGCTTGATTGGATGTTCCGCGACAGGATATGAGCTCGCGTTTGCGTTCCACCATCAAACCAGCCTTGCCTTACCTTATAAAATCAATAAATTAGTTAAGCAACAAGCCGCTTTAGATTTTAATCGCCAATGTGTTGTGTTGGAGGCAAACGAAAAGAGAAGTTTCTTTAACGCTCCAGCAAACTTGTCGAATTGCTACTTGTTTTGTTGGCTTGGTTTTCTCAACGTCACAATATACAACACTTGCCAAACTATTACCTCCACTGACTTTGTTGCCATCACTTTGCTTAACAAGTCACCTTGTGCTGGTATAATTGAACATTGCAAAACACTCTGTATAGAGACAAGAATTGCCTATGTTCTTGTCTTGTGAGGAGTTGCTGCTTTGGCTGTTCGATTACCAATGCGCAAAAAACTCTCCTTGATTGTATCCTAATCGTCGTTTATTTTAAAGTCCGACGTGCCCGCGTGCGTTTTACTGGAAATAAGTAAATGACTCCTTTATGCCCGACAAGGCGCATTGAAGGTAAAGTACAATGTATTCCATTCCGTGCGCGACATGAAAAACTTTTTCCACCACGGTCCATAACACGCCGACTCCAGCTCAAAGAAAGTCCAGCGGATGGCTATAAACACATACATCGTCTCTAGATACAGCTAAAAACAAGTAGTCGATGGCAATCTCCTTGGTAAATTAAGACATGCACTTGTACTGACAGTTTCCAATTATTCAAAGAGAAACCTCATCGGCTGGTGAAAAAATTGAATTTCAAGTCAAAACATTGGAAAATTATAGGAAAATATACCCTGCTACACCATCATCTATCATTCCTTCTTGCTTAGAATATCATGTACTAATTAATTCAACCTAGGTGACATTAATTAATGTTTATGACGTTTAATAACAACACAACAAAATCCAACTTGTAATTACATGATTTTTACCTTGGACTTTGCTAATTATATTTGTTGTCCTCCGTTGGCCTGAGTCTAATCCGTATTGTTTTTTGATTTGCTGGCACACATGTTAATTGCTAAATTGCTTGGCACAAAGTGCAATAAAACCTTTTATTTGTACTAAACTCTGAAATGTCAAGTCTTACTGTTTAACTTGAGTCTGAGCGTCGATAAAAATTTCATATTTTAATTGCTCCCTCGACACAGCCAGGCGTAATATGTCGTCAATGTTTTTCTACACTGCTGGGAAATGCAAATTGTAATAAAAAGTTATTGTTACTTTTTAATGAACACCGCCCTTAAAACTTGGCGAAATAAAATTAAAGCGTCAGAAATGCTGATTTGTCAGAAATTAATTATATTTGTTGAAGTAATATTTGATGATCCCTTTTTCTGCATTATTTAATCTTTATTGCTGATTTTTGTGCGTTTTATTGAGTTTTATGATGCAAACAATTTCCCTATGGCGTCATAGTTATTTTTTCACTAAAGCTTTCTTTTATTGTAATTGTGCAATAAAAGCGTTAACGCCAGCGTATAATTTTCACCTGTCAGCACTCCAATTCGATAACGTGGCTGTTTTTTCAGCACTTCAGCTTACAGACGGCGTGGTTAATGTTGTAGGCAGAGTAATTTGCCTTTACCAAGCCACATGTGTTTTTACTGGGGGCCTAGAGTAATAGAAAGAACTAAAAATGTGTGAAATAAATTACCTCATGAAATGTATACGAGCAAATGAGGAAACCAAAGATTTTCCTGGATATTGTCATAGAGTACGAGTCACTTGCTTTTGTTTAAGCCTAAATATGCTCATCTGATCTGGAATTAAAGAATAAGAAATTTTTTGGCATAGTGTGAAAAACTTAAGCTTTGTCATATCTTGCTATTGACATTAAATTCGTAGAATTCATTTTGTCCAATGCTCATTCTATATTTCTAATTAATCTAATCTAAAATAAACCATAAATGAAAATTATTCAAAAACACTGAACACAATCTCTTACATGCCCACTTAAAATAGATGACATTATTATTTCCAATTGTCCATGCATAGTTCCCAATATTATATTTCCTTGCCCACTTTAGTACTCTTTTCAAGTTGAATTCTGAGGGCAGTTCTAGATTATTGATAATGAATACTGAATTTCATACATGTGAGTTTACAGTTAGTTTACTTACGTTGGCCAATTTATGTCTACATATCTAATACATAAATACATATCTCGCAATAAGATAGCCCAGCCATGTGTGCAACGACAACAACAAATTAAATTTATTATTGGCAACTTCCTTATGTGCGTTGTGTTATCCAAGACGCTGCACTACCAGCAAAATGTGCTTTTATATCTCGCACCGCGAAAATTGTTGCAATTGCACTTGCCCACTCTGAAGCAATGACGGCGAAAACCGTTGAGATTCTAATTTCGAAGTGTCTTGGCGCAAAATAACTTGAAATTCCAAGTGTTTCTCGTGAAGCGGAAGATTTATTACAATGCTTGGAATTTCTAGAAATTCTAGTTTCTACAATCTAGAAATTAAAAACTTTTTATTAGGACCTATCAGCAATAATTTAAAACAATGCAATTGATTTTAATAAGAGAGTTGCTGCTTTAAATCACGACTCATTTTAATCATTTTCTCAGAAAGTATCGATAGTAAACAAAAACCACCAGCGGATTTGAAATCACACACTACTTTCGTAGAATTAGATTATATTCGCAAATTTCTCTTTGATTTAAGATTTTTTTACTGAAAAATAATTTAATCAACTTATTTTAGAATATCCAATGTACGAATCTGGGTTTAAATCATTTGTCCGTTTTGGTCTATCATCAATACTTTCGGAGAAAATGAGAAACTACGAATCTGCAAGCACCGCTTGAACTCAGAAGAGAGAGAAGACTAGCTGCCCGTAACATGCGAGTTGAACTGAACGCAACAGTGATGTACATCGAGCGGCGTTCAAGGCGCTGCACTGTACGACTTGAACCAAGCACACCACGAAATGCTTAAAAGCTGCACTCGCGTCATGCATAGTATACTAGTTAAACCAGGCATGGTTCAAATGTATTGGTCGGTGGGTATTCGCAATGCTCATAGTGTGTGGTTCAGAAATAAAATCACGCGTACTATGTTGGCATAATATTTTATATCAATTTTTAGTATGATATTTAGCTGTTGGTTTGTTTTTTCTATAACTTAAATAATCTAATAAATAATAAAAGTAATCAATGCATTAGAACAAGCCATTTCCGATTTTAACTCAGTTTATAATATTTTGGGATAATTTCAATGCATTTAACGGAATATGTTAAAATGTCCATGTATGCAAATCAATTCCATTCAGCAAATTGTGCATGTTTATACCATTCAACAACACACTGAACAAATATTAGTAAACACGCTTCACATGTTCGAATGTTGAACATGTCCGCATGTAAAGCAGTAGATCGCTCTGACGTGAATTGCCGCCGCTGCTGCGCGTACTGCAATGTCGCAATTGAAGTTGAAAATGGCCCCGAATGTCCGGACGAATCAAACAAACGTGTAATTCAGCGTGAGCGGCGGCAATAACAAGCGCTGGGTTATTGGGGCGTTATTGTAGCTTGTAGCAAGCTGTCTATCGAATGGAAGATTGCTGCATAGACAATTGCCCCGACAGAAACAGTTCCTGCAATTTGGATGGATAAATTGTCTAACATTTGCAAACTGGGAGAAACTAATCAGACCAAATACGAAATAATACCAATAGCAGTAATTTCTATATTCAACTAATTCGCAAAACATGATTAAAGTCGGGTAATATAAAAACATACTACTATAACGTTTTAATTTACGATGCAATTCCTTACTGTATGTCCTCCTAGGTCTTGGAATATTAGACGAAGCTTTTATCAGCCATTCTAGTGATAGTGTTCACATCGTGCAGAGGAAACTGGAAACCTTGTTTGCAGCAGCACCGTTCGCCTTATTAAATAAATTACAATTTTTATCGTCGGTAAAAGCAACGATCCGTAATACGTAATGATATTAACTTTAAGAGCTTGCCGTTTTTACACACATACTTGGAGCTTTTATCACGTCTCCAGTGCTGTAATGCAACTAGACCAAAGTGCTGATAAAGAAAGCCCAAAGTTTAGGACGCTAACGAATAAAAATCAGCACTTTGCATCAAATCAAAGTCAGCGGCAGAAGAGAAATCACTTAGTTAATTGCACCTCGTGTGTAATTCCCTGTGTGCCCTATATTTCTTTTACTGTGGCGGCGAATGGAGGCGGTTGGCGTGCCAAATGTCAGCGCATATTTCACTTAGTTAGCTGTTTCATAACAATAACAACAAAGTTGTGGATATTTATTAAAAGCATTCATTTTTGTTCATTGTGGCATTGTTTATTGAATGAGCGTGGACAAATAGAACAAAACGAAATAAATTCTTTTTTTTCAGTGTCTATTAATTGAACAAATACAAATGTTTGCATGACTTGTTTAACTCAGTTTATTACAATTTTTACAGTAAAATTACAATTAAAGACACATTAATGCTAGTTAAATTTCTCTCTGTAATACACCTCCAGAACTGCAGAAAATCGTCAATACAAACAAAATCGAATTAATACAAGTTACAAACATACAAACAGGAATTCACCAGCAACATTTTCCATTCTGCATTATGTTGCTTTTCAACTATTGCACAAAATACTTTGATAGTCTTTCTATCTAAAATTCTTCTAGCTGCAACACCCATTTTATTAGTCACAGCCTCATTATAACATATTTGTTTGTATGCTACAAACACCAGGTAGGACCGGAGGCAATTGTTGATACCATGACGTGTGTCACTGATGAACACGCAGCTTTCTGACTCCGGCGTCTAATAAATATGCACCTTTTTACTCTAAACCTAAAAAATAGTCGCTGCACGCAACTAGCAGCATTTAAATGTTTCCATTGCCGTAGGTCTTGAATAACTTTGTTTTAAGCAATTTTACTACGTGTGATGAAAATAATAATGATGGTGGTAGAATATAACTTTCTGACCTAAATTTCAATGGCTACAGTTTGTGTAAACTGTTGTGGGATGTTAGTCACAAGAATGCAGATCTCGTTCCAGTGCGTCAGGGTGAAGATATTCGGCATGATCCTAGGAGAATGTGTTGGCAAGCAGGGCAAAATGTCTAGCAATAACCGCTGGCAGCCTGACTCGCACAGCACTAACCGAAATTTAGATATGAGCCTTCAGCTGATATGAATTCCTGTGCACCGGCGAAAGCTGCAGAATAAATGGTTATCGCTTGTCATTGCCAGGCGAAAGTCAGGCGATATCAATGTCTCGTAACTCTAGGGCTGTAGGTAGGAAAATGCCTAAGAATCTCTACATCTACATTCTTCTAAAATTGTGCAAATTTATCAATTGTTTTCTGCCGCATTGTCTACAAATCAAAACTTTTCTTTGGCGTCGAATGATGAAAACCTTGTGCTGTCAACAGACTTCACAACTGGAATGTTTGAATACTCTAGGCAAGCAGACACAAACAAAAGTCACCAAGTTTTATGATGAAAAACGCAATATTAAAGGTAATAAATCTTAAACCGTTTAATATGTCGCTCCTGGGAAGCACAGCCGTCGCAACAATCTGCAGAAAGCGCCATGGGGAGATGTATTACAGCTAGGCGTGAATTTTCAACATAAACACCTTGGAAATATGACTTTGGTGCAATGGATTTGCTCTAAACATAAGCTGCGCTTTTAAAAACTGCAATATAATGCAATTACGTATTTGTGAATTTTTATGTGAAGAGTAAAGATGATATGCATGTGGGAAGGAAATTTGTCTTTGATCTTCGATCTGTTATAAATAAGATATCACTTGACCTAGATTTTCAGCGTCTTACCACCCACTGCCACTTTTATTATGTATCAAGAGCATACGTGAAAATCTTAAAGACGTGCCTAATATGGAAGACATTTTGCCTGCATCGGGGAATCTGGGATATGTCTAAAAGCTGTTGGCATACAAAGTCTGCAAACGAGAAAGTATTGTCAAATGCGACAATACCCCAAGATGCAGAGAATTGAAAATTGATGTAAATGCAGAGAACTTTTCCGTGTCTCAAGAATAAAATATATACAAGATCTAAAACTATGTATTTTAAAAATACGTTCAGACTTGGTTGTACCGCTAATTTCCTTCTTTCAGAAGGTTTTTGTAGCTCGTGGCCATTGGTCACGTTCCAGACTCAGTTAATTACCAGCAACTAAGTGCAAGTTGTTGTACTATGCACGATTTTTGTCAAGGTCGGAGACAATTGCTCGCATTTACCTGCCGCCAATTTCCGTAAAGCTCTGCGAGTAAACAGCGCATTGTTGTTTGACTTGTGTGTTCAATTTGGACGTTTAGCATCCCAGTGCTTGTTTAAACGATCATTTGTCTTCCCAAGGTAAACGCACACATTGCGGCGTTCTTTCTACACAAGCCTTCGGGTTCTGGTGCTGTGAAAAGCGCCGACAATCCAAGTGGTCTGTCGGTTGGGTTTGTTGGATGTTGGCTGAAACCGATATGCACTCTTGTAACACTCTTGTAACGCAACATTCGATATGAAGACCATGAGCACTTGAGTGCTCAAACACTTGTGTTTTACGGGGCCAGAAAGAAGTTAATGCATTTGCTGAGCAATTCTGTGGAGCATCATGTGTGAAATTTAGCAATTCTCGAGTGCACATTGTGAAATAAAATGTTTGTTGATTATTGGCTGGAAGTCATTACTCTGAAATTAATACGTCAGAGTGTCAGACAAGACACTTTTCATCTCAATGTTGATTTTATGACTTAGACCATAACTACACACTTCAACTGTAACTGAACCAATGGAGCACCAGTATGGATGAGAAGGAGACAGCTGTTTAAAAATAATCCTCGAGTATGCTCTTATTAAAATTGCATTTTTTATGATGCCAGATACCGCAACCGTGCAATAATCATAATCGTAAGCTTTACACGCTAAGGGAAAGATGTAAAGTGTGCAATAAATCCCAGCCTTAAGTGTTTTCGATTGCCAGACGTCCAGACAGCACCTAAACCCTGAAAAAATACAATATTTCATAATATAATCAAATTGCGCCGTCATTCCAGACACTTCTCCCTCACTGCTTGCTGACTGAATGATTAATATTCCAATCATTCCGAGAGATATTTCATACTCGTGATTCCCAGATGATTGTCTGCGAGTGTGCAGGTGGAGCTCGCATTCCGAATTTCAGCAATGAGATCAATGAGATGTCTATGGTCCTTCAGGAGCAGGAATTACCACCACACCGCAGCCGGATCGAAAACACGCCAGAACAATGAATACAATCTTGTCAATGCTCTGGATTTTGGAGTAGTGCCGCACAGTGATGACTATCAAGAGGACTGCTATTAGCAGGAAACCTTAGGGAAAACCATTTCTACTTCAATAGATTAGATCACTATTGGGAATCAGCTGGAATTAATCAGTATTACCTTAATTAAGCATCCGTCAAACAATTAGCTAATAATTTCCACATTTATTAAATTCCATCTGATGCTAGAAGGAATCTGATGCAAGAAATATGACAGAAAGAAACAAACAAATTGATTCAGAATACTGGGAAAGTCTAGATTAGTTTCAATTGTCTGAAAGTGAAGTTTTTCTAATTAGGAATGCAAGCGTCGTAGGGCTTCAAACCCGATTACACCAAGTAGCAGCGACGGCGCCTGCATTCGACAAAAAATAGCCAAGAAAAACATTTGTTTGTCTGCTTGTCTGGGGGCGGCAGAAACCGAACGCATCGAGAAACAGATGCTGTCTTTTAGTTACCAATCCAAATAGAAAATAAAGGAGTCAAGGAAATATCAAAAAGTGATTACTGTTATTTAGTTTAGTTCTGGGGAGAATAACAGAAGAAACTTCACATGGGAAAATGTACAGTATGTTATAGAAAGAACAGCACATTAAAAAAATACTAAAATCGTAACACAAAATGCCTAGAAATATTTTAAACCATGACAAAACCAAAATATTTGGAGATTTTAGCAATGATTTTTAACCTTGTAGGACATGTCCTTATAAGAATCCGGGAGGAAGGAAACCTTTAGGAGGCTTTTCTGGACATAGATATGGACGTGCTGTGGTGCTATAAGGTTTTTTCCTTTTTTTCTTCTGCTTCCAGTATGGATGCCTTTGAAGAAAAGGTGGTTGCAGGATGGAAGGATCACGTGGCGACACAGTGGTGCACTTGATCTTGCCGGTGCCAGTTACACGTGCCTGGAATAAAAACCAGCTTCTGCACGTTCGCTTTTAACGATCCGATCACTCCAGCAGGAAAAGCAAGGAGCAACTTTACAAATTGTGTTTTCTTCCGTTAAGACTCTCAGATTCAATTCCAATTTTTTACTTCCGTTATACTTTAATTGTTCGCAAATGATTTGGCTAAATTTATAAACACTTAGTCAATGCGATTTATGCAATATTTAAATCTTATTGAATATCTATCATGAAGTTTAACTCACTCGAGGCGCACAAACCTGCATAAATGGCGTGCACACGAATTCGACTTGATTTATTCGGCGGCGGAATAAATTTAAATACGAAATGCCACCGTCACGATAAATAAATATCGCACGGGTGAGGCGGCAGGTAAACGCCGGCCGTGGACGCATAAATGTTTAATACACGACACGATTTTCGTCACCGCGAACACACAACAATCACACAATATAAACAACAATTGCATCCACTTGAAAGGCACTCCTTCGATGGATTCGTGCGCATACTTAATGCATGAACATGACCGGAATGAAAAAATGCTTAATTTCAAGCAGGATTTGTGGATTTTTGAAAAGTGTGCACAAGTACGTGAAAATACACTTTGGCTTGCATGTTGTATTGAGCATTTAAGCATCGATAAGTTTTAAGTCCGATTAACAACGATTCACATTCAGATTGTAATCTAAATTCAGTTGGAATTGTTGAGTTAATCCCCTGTATTCCAGGAGGGAGATAATTCCTGTTGAATCAACAACTTTATGCCGTAAATGCCGGCAATGTGAATAGTAGAAAAATTTATTAAGCAAAGTTAAGCCTTGCTTCGTAATTATATAAAATGACAGAATTGTTTTCTGCAAGTATACTGCAAGCGATTCGTCGACGTTGAAAGTTGACGAGTCCTTACAAGTTTTCTCCGCAGAGCTTAAGATAAGCTAAATTAGTCAGATTCCATTGTCATTCTTTGTACTCTGGAAATCTCTGCAAGAGAAGAAGAACTTTTATGTAAGTGTTACTCCAGGAAGCTAAAGCAAAATTGACAGTTAAGCAGCTAAAAGAAAGTGTTTCTTTAAAATACCAATCGAATTTCTTTCTCAAGATAAACCGATTATGTTGGATGGAATCCATGTTGTAACTCGGTCAGCACAGTAAAATTTTTACAGTTTTACAGTAATATCAAATATTTTTATTATGACCATATAAAACTTTACACCCTGACGAATCAAAAATTCTACAATTGCTATGGAATAATGTGAAGTTTTGTCTGCGCCTGTAGAATTACAATTTAATCGAATAACTTGTTGGAATACTCTCCAATCATGCCGACAACAAATGTATGCATTAATTTGCATTCGAAGCATGACTGAAAAAAGCAGCCAGGTCGCTGGACTTTTCGAGTCACTCGCATTAATGCACGCCGCATCGCGCCTCTTCATTGTGTTATAAATGATGATAAAAGATTTGTTTGTCGAATAATAATGGCGTGCATTTACATCATGTACAATGACTTCTTTACGTCCGCATTGGTCTCAACGGGCGCGGATTTATTAACTTCACATACAAATTCATCGAAGCCACAGAGTGCCCGATGTAGCACCATCAGCAGGTTACAATTTAACTTCAAGAGGATCACACAACACCTTGTAGGATTGAAGACAATCAGTTAAGAGTATTTACACGTAGTTGGCGTTTAGTCATACTTACAAATAAATTGCAGAATTCCTATCGGCTTTAGCTTGAGTTCAGTTGAAGTGGGGATCTTGCTTTGAATCAGCAAAGCAGGAGTGAGTAATCACCAAGGTGCGTTATATAAATCGTCTCCAATAAATCGCTATTTTTTCTCTCGGTTCCCGGTGCATTTTACACGGTTCTCCTTTTTAGAAAGTGTCTTTGTTTGCACGTGCAACGTGCGTGGGGTGGGTGTTTGCTTTTTATGCACGAGCACAACATGGAAAAATCAATATTTGGACTAGTACCACCGGCTCGCAGTACTCGAGCATGCAAAGCAAGTGGCGGGTTGTTCGACGCTGTTATTTGTAGGAAAAGCAAACCATAGCTGTGCTGGGGCTAATGTTTACTCTATAAACGAAAAATTTACAACGCAGGCGCAACAGCGCCAAGTGGACAAACAGTCCAGTCCATGTTAGTGCAATAATATCAATGATATTGCTACCAGTACCCAATATCCAGCCCAAAGTGTTTGATGTCCTGCAGTTTTTGGTCAGCAGACTAAACACTCCAAAGGAGGTTATCAACCTGAAATTAAACAATTCAAACCTCCTGAAAATGTTGAACATTCCTACATTATTTCTAAACATGGTGGAAAGTTATACCCCACACCTGGTTGCTAATTTTTACATATAATACCTATTCCCACGATTTTTGCATGGGTCTAAAGTAAAATGTACAAGTTACCTTTGGGTTGTAGTCAATGCCTAACTAGTTCACTTCAGTGCCTCATATCTCCTTAGTACATCCTTGTGAGCATTGTGTATCGCATGGCATTGTTGTCCGCTTCCGAGATTTTGTAAACCCTTTTTACTCGCGATGGCGGGCAATGGCAAAAAGCGGGAAATTGAATGGACCCAAGGGCGTGCGGTCCGCATGCCATCACAACACTTTCATTCCATTTTGAAACGGAGATCTGCTCTTTGAGCTTTTGACCATTCTACCCTCGCCGGCTGCAGAAAGGACCTGGTTTAATCTTTGGATTATAATCAAAAAGCGAACACCCTAGAAAATTCACCCAACATTTGCCAAATTCGATCTAGATTTTAGAAAAGATTGGAGTAATTATAATGATGATTGGCGAACTAATAAAACTGACATATTTGTAATTCTGAAGAAAACAAGAGGGTTGTTACAGCTGCACATCTTTACACCATGTCAGATTCGATTTGATGGGGTGGTTTGATAATCCAATGCTTGCGAATTCTCCAGATGTCCCACTTTTTGATAAACACTCAGAAATATTTTCTCATTTCTAAAATTGGAAACTATTTACAAATTTATTTTGAAATCTCAATTAAGTTTCTCTGCAAAAGCTTAAAACTATTTTCTACTTTTATCTGTCTGATCTGTCTCAGAATGAACTACCCCAGATTAATGTATTAGTTGACCGTAAACTGGAAATCTGTAGTTAAAAGAAGACAGGAAAGGGTGAAATACGTGAGGTCAACTTGGAATTAGTGTCAGAGTGAAATCCGAGCGTAGAAGGCATTTGTTTATTTCAAGATCGAGGCTTAGCTTAACCCTTGATAAGCAACGATAAGTGAACTTATCATAGGTTACAACTTTTCAAGTCGTGTTTTTGGCAAATAACTTCCTGCACTTTGTATTTTTCTTCACTTGAGAAAAACCTCTTCAAACGTTTGTAAAATATTCCGCTTGGCGTGCAAAATTATGCACTTTGTGTGCACCATTATTATGTGCTTTGAATAAATTAGAATCATTTTGACGCGGAAGAAAATTCCCCGACTTGTATGCAGGCCGTAAGTGTCTGTATAATTATAACATAATTAAAACAACGTTCTTTGTGGTGCGTAATTCTCTGTTGCTTAAGCTTGAGGCTTGGCTCAGAAGCATGACGAGCAGAGTAGAATTTAACGGGATAGAACACGCTCTAAAATAGCCATATTCATTAAAAATGAATAAAAGAGTAGGAAATTATGAAAATTGAAGGAAGTGAACATTGAACATGTGTAAATCACAGCTAGTATGAATCCCATCAGATATCAATTTTTCAGTATGCATAAAACATCCGCAGCATTTCAATTGTTCCCCAATTCGATTAGCATACACATTATGCGCATTATACGATTATAAAGGACGCGTCCGGCCGGAGGATATTGCGCTATCAATCAGCAGTCGGCGTTATTGATGCGCAGACACAAAATGCGGATAATGCGTCCGTGAATAACTTCCACGTCGCTTTAGCCACCCCCAATATTCATTGTTTATACATTTACATTAAACACGTCGGAAGCCATCCTGTGTTAATTCGCTATGTGAGTTGAGGCTGCATGTACAGTGACATCCAGAGCTTTTTTATTTACAATTGGATTCGAATTGATTCTGATTCGAGTTGAATGGAGTGATGAAAATATCATTGTGGTATCTTATCGACGTCATTATTCGACAGATAAACTAGAATCTGAACTAATAGAAGGATGAGAATGTTGGATATGGTACTGTATATGTTGGGAATCAATTTGATTCATATTGCCTATTCTCAAATTTATATTTAACGAGCGTTGGTGCACATTGTGTAATAAAATCCAATCGATTTGATTGCTTATTCGGCGTAGTATAATTGCGCCATTATTACCAAATTCATAATGGTAATTATAAGTTATTTATGCACTTATAAACAATAATAAAATGGTGGTGAATGCATGATGGAAATATTAAGAGTCACCCAGAGGTCTTGGGTTTCGGAAGTTAAATAAATATAGTAATAATAATTAAAATAGTTTCAAATGTTATGATTCTTTGAACAAAGAGACTATTGAAATTGGTTATTAGTCACCTGCATATATACATATACACATTGCAAATTATAATGTAAACTAAGTTTTAGCCTCCATTCTTGCATGAATTACGCTCCTGCTGCAAAGCCAGCAGAGCAATTTGTATTCCAGCGGTGTGCAGATAACACCTCCAAAGACAAATCACCTCGTTCTTAGTCCAATGTTGGAACCAAGATATCATGTTTATGATTACTTTATTACTCATTACTTTCCTTACTCTCTATTTCCATCCCAACCTATGAAATCCATCCATTTCTTCAATCTTAAATTCTCAGATTTAAATATTCTCCACAAAATCTAACGGTTCTTGAATCACTCAAAATAAAAAATCTATTTTCCATTCCGTTGTATTCACCAAGCCTATAACCACTTAACTATTCTAGTTAGTACCAGGGAAAAAAGGCATATATCGGTAAAATATATAAAACGTCTACCTCTCCACCTCCTGCTTTCCAAAGCTCAGTCGCTTCGTTACACTTTAATGCGGCGATTCCAAGGAACGCGCCAACTTCTTATCCAGTGTATAATTGCATAATAACGGAATCTCGCTCATTGCAGGTCTGCATTGTCTAAGGACGACCTCGTTTAGAATCAGCCTGGGTTTGACCGCTGATCGCTGCAGTGTGCAACTGCTTCAAGTGCTGCAAAGCTGTAACGTCTCTATGCATTAGAGATACACGGATGGAACGAATGGAATGGGAATGAGTTGTTTGGCGAATGCAAAATATGCGATCGATCTCGACTCAGCTCAGTCATGCGGAATGGGAATCTGCAGCAGGCGAGGTGGAAATTATTACAACTACACCTGTTTACATTGTTAGGAAGTACATATTTGGATTATATGTTTTTTAATTTCGTGGATTATCAAATAGGAAAATTGGGAACATTGATCAAATTGCGAGAACACAAGTGAATGTAGATGGTTATCTATAGTAGTAATCTGTATGGAGGTTTTAATTTGGACAGATTACAATATGATTAATCAAGAAAATTTTCCTTCCCAGAATGGCAATAAATCCAAGATAAAATCTCGCATTAATCTCAACCTAAGTATGTACTTTTTGTAGAAGTACATTTAGCTTCAGCTCGCCAAAAACCTTATTTAATTCCACATTAATTGTACCTAATCGGTCACGAATTGTGCATTCCTGCTCACATAGTACGCCATCAACTACCCAATAACTTCAGTCTACCAAAAACTGCAAACTCAGGTATTGCCCAAACACAATCGATCATATTTTGTGGTGCTTTTCCTCAAATATTTCCTCAAATTGAAAGGCTTTTCCTCTAAAAATATATAAAAATTAGTATTAATTGAAATCCTCTCGCCAGGCACTTCTTTTTTTATGTCAGCTCAAAAAAAAAAACCTCAGCGATAATTTATTTAAAGTACAACCGTTGGCTATAATCAAGGAAGACACAAGACCTTCATGTTGAACTTCATCTTCATCTCGTGCTGAGTGTAAAACCCCTGAAGCAGTGCACCGTTTCAGTTATTTTCTTAATTTTTTTAATTACACCCGACTCGCTGAAGTCAACCGCAGATTATCTTAGGCATGCCAAGTAGCACACAACTCAATGAAAAGCATCCGCAGCATGCTGAAATCATCGTTAATGTCGACAAACGGAGCTTAACCCTTTTTAGCAAGCTGTGGGTATTTGCACAACATCATTATCTACCCAGAAGACTGAATACGAGGAGATAAAATCCAAGCAGGATGAGTGCGAACAGTTGCGCAGAGTTAAATTAAACATTAATTAAAGGTAAACAAGTATTTATTTTGGAATTTGTTTATGTTTGGTGTAATGAGTGATTATTTGAATTATGAGTTAAATCGGTGTGATTAAGAGATTTTGCTTAAATTCTGGTGATTTTGTTTTTGGTTTGTTTGGAAAAGATTAAATGTGTTGCTTTTATTAAGTAGCCGTTTGTTGATCACATTGAATGATGGATTGGTTAACGCATTTCTTGCTTACAAGCATTAAATCAACGATCAACGGGTGGTAAACTCACCTCGGCAGGACACGACATAAGTAGCAATATCTGTGCGCTTGCATCCAGCCAGGTTATTATATCTTCCACTGGTCGAAACACACGAAAGAGACCTATAGTGACAGATTTTAATCGTAAACTAGTGTCATTCGTTCACATCGCAGGCATATCTATATAGCTCTGTTTCAAAAAATAAAAGCTCAATAAAATCAAGGCTGATTATTAAATGATGCTATTCGTTGACAACAATGAAAGCACCCACGCATCCTGCAATTTATAATAAATTTATCACCACAATTCGCTTCATCCACAGATATTTATTTACCCCGCGGGAATGCGAGCGCGGCAAGAAATCGTCGCGCAAATATTGCATTTATTGTGACGCGCTTTTTGTTGCAATTTCCGAGCGATATTTCCACACGACGTGATTTATTATCGATGATTTCGCGTGTAAAAAAGGCACCGCCGACAGTATAGACTAGAACCGATTTTTTATTTACTGGCGGTAATATTTTTAACGCGGCGCTAAAATTGATAAAAGCCAGCGGCGCACCGAAAAAAACGGCCGGAGCGGAAAAAAGCTACCGATGTGTAATGAAAATGCTGAAAACGTCACATACGTTGAGGCGCAAAAGAACCGATTGTGTCTTTAGCAGAAGGCTGGAAAAATGCTAATCAAAGCAGGCTGCTTTGATAATATGAGGTTATATTGAGAGGAAGTGAACTGAATCTGCAAATATGAAGATAATTTAACACATCGTACCAGCATACACCAGGGTATTGTATGTAAGTAAAAATTTATTGGTAAATATCAAATTTATAATTAACAAACACGTCAGTTGAGCTATAAACTGAGAGTAATCGAAATGAATTCGATCCAATTGCGGGAATAAAACGGAAAGACGTTTACATGATTGCATATTGCAAAATGCATGAAAATTTACATTTCTGAATTAATTCGTATGGTTTTAAATACACCACAGCACCTTTTAGCTATATTTACAGATATTTGCGCAACATTTATTTCCATGTTCCGAATTATAAAAAACAGAGCACATGACATTGCATTGGAATTAAATCCAGCCTATTGGATCATTTTACAAAGCAAGTTTTATTGTAAATTCACACATTTCTGTATATATTGTTTTCAGAGAGAAAAATGCATGATATTTATAAAAATAATATTCAAGCTGTTTTAAACTGTTACATTTATCTTCTACAAGTAGCTGACTTCATTACAAAATTACATTTATTTAGTGGCTATTTGCACTGATCACTCACATTTCATTCAAAAGTTATGAATTAGTTAGTCTATTGTAATGTCAACTAAATGAATTGAATCAACAGTTAATGATGCTTTAGTTTAGTCGACATTTCATGAATATGAATATTTCAATGCTTGTGTTGATTCCTTGGCTGTTGAAGAGTGGACTGACATTTGCTTGAATTACTCATTGCTTATCTCCAATTGGAATTAACTAAATTCTAAACAAATATATTAATGATGCGGTAATTCCATTGGATGGTCTAGTTGCATTGGTGTGTGTTTAATATTTTTCTGAGAATTTTTCATCACGCTCTGCTCGCAGAGGTGAAATTAATCAAAAACTTTTTCGGCGCGATGCATAGAGCTCCGTCGTCTTATCGTTTTATTAAATATCGCATTAATCTTTATGCTCCTCTAGCCATTTATAACTCTCGCCTTTTCTTCAAATAAAACTTTCTGGAAATAATCCCAAGGTTATACCGGTGGAAATCACAGCTTTTCTTAACATTCCTGCACATTTCTCCCTTTTCTTCTGAGATGAGATGCTTGCTTCTTAACGCATTGCTAGGAAGTATAAACGGTATTTCATTTAAATTTCACAATTTGTATGTCAATTGGTGGAATTAATGCTACGATTTTGATCAGAAGTAGAATTCATTTATAACGAGTGCATTAAAAATAATTCTGACATAATAATCTTTTCACTTGTGATTTTCCAAGCGAATAGAAAAGATTGACTGACACCTTGCAAGTGACACTTTCATTCTTTGACTTTGAGTTTGGGTCAATTAGTTCCTATCTAGACAACCAGCTTGTTATATCATTATTGCACATATGTAATATAGTGCATGTGGATTAATGCTTTCAAACGCCATTAAAGGTTAAGTTCTTTTCTCATGTGCCTCAACTCAAGGGTGCAACACAAACTCAATTATGCCGCGATACAATCTGACCAATAAACCGACACAACTGAAATTACTCCGTCATTTCATGCTATAGTGTGTTGCCTTGTGAATGAGCACACCATAATTATCCATATGGTTTAGCAATTAGAAAGTCACACTTTTTAGGGGAACAATTTACTCTTGGCTAGGAGTCATCTGGTCTTTAGAGGAATTGATGTTGATTGCAGAAGTCAGATGAGTTGTTGCAGAATCTGTAACAAAAAATAAGGAGGTTTAGTGAAAGACACTTAAATATGGATTAATTTTTTAGTGTTTTAGGTACTTTAGGGTTTGTGGAGAAGTTGGAAATGGAAGGCATTTCAGATAGTAATGGCGATTTATGAATTGAGAGTCAATGGTACGCAATTACTGTCACTGCATTTGTGGCTAGTCACTTTTCATTAGCTTAATAACCGCCCTTAACCAGAGAACCAAGTGCTGACCGTATCTCTCTGTATAAATAGGTACTACTTCAAATCAGAAACGTATGTCTACACAACCTTCCACTGGCTTCAGAAATGTTTTTAATGGCCTTAACTTATTTGCCACATCTTCTGAACTCTTCCTATTTCAAAAAAAATCTTTTATATACAATGGACTTTTTGGAATACTTCCTAAACATATGATAATTTATGATGCTTCAATGATTGTGGTTATAAAAATTATTGTTAATGCATTGCAAATATTTTTTGCGGACCGACACAAATGGATCGTATCCTCTGCATTGTCTTAAGTCATCTCGCCTGAACCGAAACAGTCCCAGGCATCTCTTCGCCTTGCAAAGAGACCGAAAGGTAATAATTACGAACGCATTAAAAATGTTTATACATAATGCGGAACTTTAATTATACGGATACAACCAAACATCTGATAAAGACGCCATGCCGACCAGACATGACTACTTAATGCAAATGAGAAACAACTCAATATTTATGCACTACAAAAATTACTACCAACTTACCATCTATTCAAGCAACGTACAGTAAGTAATCATCCAAACAATCAACAACCACAAGAAAAATAAAGTATTGACTTGTTTTTAAAGTAATAAGAGTACCTAAGTCCTTTGTAAAGAAACTAGCCTAGCATTTGTTTGTGCTGCACAGAAGACTATAATTTATTATCATTTCCAGTGAATTAGTGACAGACCGGAATAAAATTAACTTGTGGCTATCACGAGCCTCACGACTATATCAATTGTGCCACGAAGGAAATGGATCCACTTGGGTGCCACCCAGCCAGAAAAGGAAAGAAGTCGGCGTACAATTGTGGATAATTAATGATCGCGCGTAAAACTAATGTTAATTTACAATCTTATCGATTAGACATCCTCTATAAAATTTCAATTCAATGCTACTTCCATTTCTAACAGCCGAGAGGCAACCGTATCATCATAATTCATTCATTGGACGTTGGAAATTATCTTTTATTTGCTCAAGACTTTGAAGGCAATCAATTAATTCAATTTGATTTTATTCGCATTGCCAATCTTCACCAGATGAGAGTTTTACAATAGAGGTTACATGATATCAATTTCTTTTGTAAGGTGGAGTTTGGAAGATATTAATGCATACGTAAATAAATTTCAATGCGATGATCAAGTATATGCAAATGAAGTGAATTAATAATACTCATCAGGGATATCAGTACTATCTGCTTGATTGTATGGGTATGTACATAGAGCTGTCAGAGGTGGAGAATAAATGATTGGTTATTGTTATTGGTTCAGTTACAAAGTTTGGTTTCAAGAAGAGTTGAAAATTGAAGGAAAAGGAAGAATTATTCTGTTGTTGCAGTGTTTTAATGGTCGGCAAGTAATTTGTTGTAGTAATTCTAAGGTTTCATAAATAGCTGGAGGGTTTTCATGAACTAGAGCTGCTTAGATGATGGTAATTGTTGGTCTTTCCTATGGCTATGTCTTACTGAGGTCTTGCAAATATTAGGTTAGGTTAGAAATGAGATTATAGTGAAGGAGACTAGAAGAATTTGATATTAATAAATCCTGACAATATTCTTAAAAAATAAATAAATTAAATAATAAACTAGTGTTGGATTGGCTTACTGTTTGTTATTCTTGCAATTAAATTTATGCTGGAAGGTATGAGGACTTCTAATTTAAGTATTTGCTTCAATTTTCCAATTTTAACTCTTATGGTTTTCTTTGAAATACAAATTTTAGTACCGTTTTTGGTTTGGCATTGGCATGAATAATAATTTCTTTTTATTTCCTTCACTCAAAATTATAAATTCGTGCTTCATCTGGGTTCCTTAACAAGGCAAATCGAGTCCATCAACTTCTCGCCGTCTCATTGGCGTCTGAATCACAATCCGCGCATTTAATCAAGCCGAATATTACTCCGGCAAGACATTATAACTGCATCTCGCGTATAAAATTTGCATTTTCTCCGCGTGATGCGTCCTGACCACAACCAATCCATCGGTCAACGCACGCAATATAATAAATTCCAGCGAGTTTCGGCACTTTTGCCATTTTGTTGTACGCTGAATTAATAACTGCCCACGGGACCACCACATCTCCGACAAGACGTTGACGGGAAGCAGAAAGCATAAAAAATGCGCCTCTATATTACATCAAAAGATAACGTCTAGATACCATGAACTTATGGACTTGATCATAGGGTACCGAGATTGCAGACTCCGAGAACTGAATGGATGGAAAACTGCTACTTTGTTGGAGCGCGCTGGAGCATCTTCTATACGAAGCCTTAATTAACGGTATCCGATGATACTTTTCCATGCGCGTAATTTTTTGTTGCCTTGTTTAATTGCTTATCAATTGCGCTGCGGCGACGCACGCACGTGTGTTTTAATTAATTTCTGATCGCAGCAGCGCCGAGACGGATTGCGACCTAACGGTCTGCTGCATAGCGCGGACATATTATAAACGCTTGATAATAGTAGCTATTAATTATCCGGTGTATTATAAACGACGAGCGTAATTGCAATTGAACTATGCAAACGCTGGCGAGCTTTCCAATGGGCTTGCAGCATCAACATTTGGTCAACGAGCGGAAAATTATTTTAGGTTTACGGTTAGGTCATCATGTGTGGAAAATTTCGCAACATGTACAGTAGTTTGCAGAATTTCTACCATTAAGAATTTAAAAAAAAGTTTTATTCAACCATTAAGGTTTAACAATCTTTAGATGATTCTGAGGTATTCTTTAATTGCTTAACCAATTATACTATAAAACCATCTTTAACTACCTATAATTAAATATATTGATTTCGGTACAATTATTCTGGTCATAGGTTGCAATTAAGTCCAGAATACCTAATTTAAAAAAAATATAAACCTGAGGTCATCTTGGGCTGATTATCGTAATCACATGTGACAATGTTGTATTGAAATTTTTGGAATTAATTATGATCTATTTGTGAACTTCCTGAGTTATTACACATACACATGGAATTGAAAAGAAACTCTTTAGCCATCTAAATCAATCTTCCAATTAATTCTTGGGTAATTTTATGACCACAAACTGAGAAGTTGTAAAACATGTTTTCGTATGTTATGGGATTCCAAACAAAACCAAAACTCTAGCACAATGAAAATTAATGCCTACCTTTGTTTAGCATAAATAAAAGATAAAATTTTAGCCGTGTAAAATTAATGTAGAATTAACTCTACAAGTCATTAATCCCCGTTGATTATACCATCGTATTGCTCAGTGAAATTTCATCAGGCGTGGAAAGAAATGCCGAAACTGATGTGAAACGCCGCAATTAAGGGTTCTGCATTGAGCAGTTTACAAGTCGCCAGCTACAAAACGCACTAATATAACAATTATGACATCCTGTAATATTTCTTCATGTTGTAGATCGTACATATGCTCCTACACCGCTGCTGACTGGGTAATTGGCTATTAGTCTTTGGTCGTCGCAACAATCGCCGTGCATTGTTTATTTTTTCCGTCTGCGGGCTACGTATTAATAACGCGCCATTCGTGCCCTGCTGGAATGCCCGCAACAATGGATCGCAAACGAAATCAGATTAAGTCTGAGGCTCGTGGTTTAATTTTCTCGGTGATTGTGGCAAATTGCATTTCTATGGCGATTTCAATCGGCCGCACAATCGCGGAAATTCAAGCTTATTTAATTCCAACATATTTAGTGCTACGCTGTGCGCGTGTTGCATTTTACAGAATTAAAAGTTAAGTCAAAGCCTCTGATTGACAATTTTTTCGCAGCCACTTGAATGCATTTTCGCTTCGCTTCTATGTGCAATCAAGTTTGGGAGGCTGCAAGCGCCGTCGGCGCGGATCAAAACAACAACTGCGTGCAGAAAACCAAAGGAAAATACTCGTCCTTGGAGTCTGCAGAATAAATTAGATGCAATACCTTTCACGAGAGCAATGAATGTAAAAAGTTGTCATAATTTTCACCACATGTGGTTATTAAATTCATTAAAATGACAATATTAACGACAGGAGAATAAGAAAGAAAAAATCACTTGTGCAGGTTTTTACTTCTGGACAATTAATATTCCACGATAGCTTGGATTAATAATATTGTCTAATTAGTACATTAATTGCACCTACATAAAGATAAACCAACAAAATTATCAGAAAAATAAATAATCTTGAGTTTTTCTGCGGTGCATCAATTTTTAATGAAAATTTGGACACAATTGATAATCATTAAAAGAATTGATATTAAATTAAAGAAGAACTCACTGCGAGATAAATTTAATTTACAATCAAACACGTTGTAAACATGATCAATGAAATATTTAAAGAAGAACCCTTAAAAAATTCTTCGTTAATGATGAGGACCACAAATCACAACTTTGTAAAGGTAATAATAGTACCACAGTCATTTTTACTCTCATGCCATTTAACTGTTTAAACAAATGTGTTTTTGTATTGCAATTTTGTGAGTAGTAAAACTCTTTGGTAAAACCTATTTACTAAAATGTTTAAAAATAATTACATGCTTATTTTCCGACTTCCCAAAAAATTAAATATGCCATCAAATAAAGAGGAACTTTTAAACTATTCCTGCTGGGTGCATTAAATTATATTGCAATGGCAATAACAACTCATACCTTCTAGCATATTTTCTTTCTAAACAATTAGCGTCAACCCAATCAGAACCTATAATAATTTCTTAATTGATCCATAAATTGCGTTTTTCACTCCTGGTAGACTACTATGCATAGTCCTTGAAGCATAAAACCACTTCTTGTTCTTATTCCCAACAAGCAACCTACTGACGAGGATAAAACCACAAAGAAGAACCGAAGAAGAGAAGACAAACAATCGCGGCGCACGGTAGGCTGACTGCGAGCATAGATAAGATTATTTCGAGGATGATATAAACTCGATGAAAAACAGTAAATTAATTAATGCGCTATGAGAAAATTCAGGAGAAACGGAGACCAGAGATAATGGTAAAGATGGTAAACAAGCAACTAGTTGTCTATTAAATTGAACGAATAATATGCTACGGATATTTAACGATCAATGATTTTGGTAATAAAATGAAAAAATTCAGACAGAATTCAATCTTTGCGGATTGTTATGATCATAAGGGAGATGCAGTTTAGCCAAATTGATTTCTAGAGGTTTTCCTTGATCTAAGTGCTTATGATTGGTGGTTATCTAAATGAGGTACATGAGAAAGGTGGAAATCTGTAAGATTTACATGAGCTGTTGGTAACAAGACATAGTTTTTGCTACTTAACTGTTATTGGTTTTGTGCCGTTGATCAGAGGTTTCCCTTGAAAGCACGCTCGTCGTAGTAAGAAACTAGAGCAAAGCAAAATTGTATATTTCATGCTCTATTGAATACAAACTGCAGTTTGCTCAATAAATCAGTGAATTATTTTTAGCTCTGAATTTGAAATTATTATCTTCCTTTCTATATATTCTAGATATATTCTAGAAGCAGTTTGTCTCCTGGTGACTATCTATCCGGAGTAATTATTCCCAACGTGCGGTTGTCAGGAAGGCAGCAATTACCGTCACCCTTATAAGGTAGGAAGGGGATTATCACCTCATTGTTTCAGCAAAGGTTCCTTTAAACTTTAATGTGATACTGATTGATGTTTGCAATTACAATATCGCTGTTCAAACTCAAATAATCATTTGCAAATTGATTCTACTATAGTTTCAACTCCCAGGCAAATGAACGAAGAAATAACTTGCATAAAAATTATAGACTTCAACAGAAATAAATATTTAGTAGATAAATGGCACTTTTTCTACCTAGAAAACTAGATACTCCCCAATTATTAAAAATAATAGCTATGGATTTTTTTCCTCAGAAAAGATAAATACCATTCCAATAAATGATTGAATGGCAGCCTAGTTCCCATTTTCATTAAAAATTAACCACCTTGATTTCAATTACATCCTATCTAAGTAACAGTTGATGTAACAGTTAATTAATGAGTTTTGCGGAAATTGCCCCAACAGACCACCAGTTACCAAGTTCTATGACTTGGAAGAGCCTACATGGACTGATATTGCATACCAAAGACTTGAAGTGTTGATAAGTAATGCCAATCAAAAAAGTAATTACTTTAATTAATATTTGAACTGCATCACTCTGTTTAGGACACTATACACTAACAAAATAAATTATTCCTTCTGGTACCACAAGTACTAATGATCTGCTTCCTGACCCTTCGCCAACTCCTTTCCAATTTGCATCTGTGCATCTTCGGAACAATTCGATTTCTTGTTTCCTAATACTCCAATGTTAGAACTAATTCCACAATTCACGGATGTAATTAGAATGCTATATCTTTGCATAGTTCCCAACTATCTAACCTCTACTTTGGTGAGGGTTTCTGCATTTGCTGGCTCCTATATTAGACTAACCATTATCGGAAAATTAATTCACAATAATCCTTTATGCAAACACGACAAAAGCTAACGTCTACAAAGGAAGGTAAATGAAATGGTGTCGTGTTAATAAACATGGTGTAGTTAATTAAAACCTGAATAAGAGATCTTCAAAGAGGTAATACAACCAATTTGATATCTTAATAATAGTCTAATTTGATATTAGAAAATAATTTGCATTTTGAGAAAGAAAATGGACTTCCTTTTAAGCCTGTGACATTAGGAAGTAAACCCTTTTATTGTTCTGTTTTTGGAGGCTAAAGAAAAGGTAGTATTGTTATGTTGTCAAAGGCTTGCTTTTCCATCAGTTGTCGTCTAGAAAATTCATTTCCCAATTAAGATACTAACACAATCAGTGGTTAACTTTGAAACAAATTAATACGTATATTACGTCTGGTAAAAGGAACGAAATTTATTTCTATACCCAAGGGTATTACCTGTTTTCACTTTTAAATGCATTTGAATAATCCAAGACTAGAGGGAATTTTCCAAAGTTCATTCGGTTATTCCTCAAGCAAATTATTACCAGCATTTCACCTTCAATATAAACTTTTTACTTCTTTTCCTCCAGTTGCACGCAAATCAGCTCCGCGTCATAATAGAATCCAGATTGTGTATTGAGATATGAACTAATTTTTCAAGTAATTTTCAATTACAGCCGTTATGCCTGTACTACATCATATTAAAATTGCTATGAAAACACAAGAGAATATACAGAATGTCATAGTAAGCAAACACGATGCCCATCACGATGCACCATTAAGTTGGAACGATTCAAGGTTTAACTACCGTTTTGAATGCTGTAGTCTGTAGAGTTGTAAACTGGCTTGCTTCCATACAGCCGACACACGTATCAAGACTGATATTAAAGATATTTTGTATTAGAATTAATAAGCGTGCAGCAATGTCCTGCTATAATATAGGCAGCGTGCAATGCGGACCGGATCTCGGCTAATTACAGAGCACTGAAATTGTCTGCGCCCATCATATATTGCAAAATAATACAAGGACCGAGCATTTTTCAATAAACGCTGTGTAATCATAACATTCATAACTTATAAACATCTGCTCTGGAAGAGTGGACTAATTACATATCGAAAATTACTTCAATATTAGATTCATAGAAATTAATATCAATCTAATGCTATATTTATTATTTTTCAATAAGCACTTTTTGCCTCCAATTTTTGTGCAAATATTCAAACATAATCTAATCCCAGACTATGAAATTGTTACTTAGAATTTTGCCACTTTGTCATAAAATATTAGCCTTATGCAAAAACAAAGTGCAGATATGAAATCACCGCATAATTTTATATCACATAAGCAATTTACATCGATTTTAATCCCAAATAATTCAAATATTTCCTTATTTTGACACAATGTAAGTAAAATATAACACAATCCTATTATTTATTCTATCTGCCTGCCTGTAGAATTCCTGAAGAAATGTTTCCTTTACCTGATGAGGATCATGTTGAAAAGTATTTAAAAGAAAACAGTAGTAATTAATAATAATTTATGAGTATATTTATTATCTTCATATGAAAGAGAAGGAACCCTTTCATCGAAAACTAATCAAGGCGTTGGGAACTTACTTAATTTATCGCTATTTATTTAGTGCCTCTGTAGAAGCAATCCTTATCATCAAGCAGGTGGACATACAATTTATTAAAAATGCATAGCTTATTACAAACCGGATGCAGTTGAGCTGCTAGATTAAAAACTATGAATAAATTGTATTCTTTACACCCTTCATTGGATGCAGTGTTCAATAAAGATAAACTCAATTATTTTCGCAATTTTGTTAATCAAAAACAGTTATTTATTGTTGCTCATTGGATGAAATCCACACCGACAATAACAACCAGCTTCGGTCTGCATACATTGTGATAGTGGTAATTTCAAAGCAATAAAAAATAACAAATCGCCCAGACGAATAATTGAATTCGGATATATAAATTACTACATTAGTTGGGTACCAAGCTCTGATACAACACTCAATACAACAAACATATTTGGGTATGATTTAAATTTGGCTCAAATTATTTGTGTTTTATTTTTTTATATGTAGAAAACTAGGCTGGAAGATATTCAATATCTGCGTAAATCATCCTGAAACAATTTTTTGCACTGACACCAATCTAATTAGTAATAAGTATAAGCGGTCTGGTGGTCAGTGCTCATAATAAATCAAATATGAATTATGTATGCCACATACATTAGGGCTGACACCAGTTTTATTTGCATTTTGTTTCTCTTTATGTTTTAGTTGTGAGTTGTAAATGCAATTTAAGGTTGTGAAAGCAACACTATTGCAAAGACTTATTGTTTGCAATTATACACTTTATAAGCGGAAATATTCGATTTTAATTGATACTTGCCTGTTACCAACAACTTACTGTAAATGCAATAAAACAATTGAAATTTGTGAAATAATTGCAACCCAAAGTACAGTATTGACTGGTAGCGACCTCTTTATTTAATTTCTTTCCAGCTCAAAATTAAAACAGCTGCCATGCTTGGAAATGTTGCTAGAAAGAGATAGCTGCCCCTTATTGCTTGCATTTAGGTGCTTGCGAGTTCCATGAAGGGGAAGCCAAGGGTTTGACGCAATAGCAATATCGCCCTTGATTATATCAGCATATCCCTACATTACAAATATATTTACACTGAGTGTGACAAACCCACATTAAACTTCTAAAACAACCCAATTCCTCCTAAAAGCTGCAATATTTTAGCTTAAAACAGCTGTAAGACAGACGAGGTACTATCTTGTGGTGAAATTGAAGATTAGGTGCTTTTAAAATAGATTTTTGAGACTCCTGAGCTAAATTTTTAATAGCTCTGTATTAATTTCTTCTTTCTGGAGGATGTACCACGTTTGGAGACACTAACTAGAGAACAATATTCACATTAATTGGATGCGGTGGTGGGTTTAAAGTATTTGAACGTTATTAATACTACCAAATGACGTTCGAATTGTGAGCAATTTTATTCAGTCCTAGGTGGCATGGAGTCAAAAATCACCGCATTCAAACAATGTGCAGGACAATACCATATGATTAAGCATAATAGTCACCCCACACTAAAGTCCAATGTCTTCAATTCAATCAAACTGAACGTCTAGCAGTTGTATTGATAAACACATTACTCTATTATCGCATTAGTTTCGTTTCGTAATTCATGAAGTGTGAATTTGTGATTTATCAAAGTGTGAAGGTGATATCAGCAATGTATGCTGAGTAAAGAAATGAAATAGAGCGTAAGTAATTATATTAAGCAAATGTTTGTTTTCTAAGTCAATTGAGGAATTGCAAGAAGTTATCGTCTAATGTAATGTTTCTTTATCACAAGCAAACAAAGTGCGAATGCATATATAACTTGAGTCATTCGCTATTTTTGAGTGATGCACTTATATGGATATTAAACACCTTTAAAAGAAAGTTGGTAATGGGAAAAATATAGGGAGGTAGCAAAAAAAAAGAAAATAGATGTAAAATAAAATTATGATGGATTTGTAAATAATTTTGTGATGTTTTTAGAGTAGGTGTGGTTCACTTGGCATGTGTAACTTCCTCTTTGCATTTTGAAGTTACACAGTTTAATATTTACGTAACCTCAGTCCCAAAGAATTTGCAAGCCATCCAACCTAACCTCCTCTTAGCACTTCAATTTTCCAACGAAATAAATTTCTATTTAATTCCACTATCGAAAATCTGATAACATCCACCCTTGAAAATATATAAAGTGTCTTGCCAGCGGCAAAGATCAAACATCCAAGTGGATAGTGTTGATCCTCCCCGAACAGATTAAAGTAAAACAGCGACACATTGAATGTGTTGCCGTTGAAAGGCAGCACATATGGCGACCGCCTCTAATAAGCACCCTGCATGTCTGCGAGGTACGAAAAGGGTTGATTCTATTTATTAGATCCGTTCTCCAGCCGAGCGGCACTTGAGCAAAAGGGGTGTAATGTGAGTAATGCACAATTTAAAAAAGCATTGCCGGCGGAGAACAATAATCTTCAATCAAACTAAGGGTGATACAACCCCGAATTGGGAAATGATGCAACGCTGTGATATGCACAAGAGGGTAGTAGTGCATAAATCACGGATAACAATCAGGTACGTGAGAGTTGTGGTTAGTTTAGAACAATGAAAGAGGTGAAACAAATAGATTTGCAAGAATATTACAAGAAAATTTTTTAAAAATAGAAGAAGTTGAGAAATTTTGATATAAATTTGGAGGATAAAGTGATCTTACACTGAGATTTGGATTTAAATATTGCAGGTAAATATTCATATTAATAGGGTGTCTATTAATCTACCTTTAGGGTTGCATAAAGTATACATTACATCCCCAATGCACCTCAAACATAACCTCTACATACCACTCTATTGTGAATCACGAAAACACACAATGCACACATACAATACCACCATTTAAAGATTTAAGCATCACCAGACGGTTTTAAAAAGGGGTGGATTGCATTTAAATATTAATGCAAACCTCCCGTCATCAAGCTGTTTGCTTGCTGCAAACACATCAACTAACGCCAGCAAACAGAGATAAATAAATAATACACAGTTTATATTACTCTAATTTATGACGCTCACCTTGCCACACCGTCCAAACCAACATTCTAGTTGTTTCTTTCTGCAACTTTATCACACATGATGGTATTATAATTAGATACTCCCAATAAAAAATAGATATCAGTCTGTAGATTGTATGGAATAGTCTTACATTTTCAAGGACTTTAATTCTGATACACATTCTATTTTCAATCCGCTGATGAGATTCAAAAGATACGCCCGAGGTATACACGTAAAATTATTTAATTTAATTTTAATTTTGCCCATTATTGCCTCACCAGCATACGTATGGGTAGGGCGCGGTTAGTTGAGACGAGCATCGTGCACATACAACGAGCATGTATGAATAATAATTGTAAAAGGATTGATTAAAATGTAATTAGCTTTTGGTTTATGACTACCTGTGCTTGCGAAGAGTAGAGATGAAGAGGCACAGAGTGGAAAGGAGCGTGTTTTAGATTGGGTGGATCTAGCGACAAATTGCCATCATCAAAGTAACAAGAAAGTATGGAAACATCAAAGAGGAATAATACTCAAGAGAAAAATTGGATAAATGGAGGTAGGGAGAAATTGAATTAACTGAATTTTAATTGATATGTGATAATAAATTTTTGGACAAACTAAAATTTACATACCCGAACCTAGCATCCGATCCGATGAGAATCAACACAACCATAGTACACGACTAGTACGTTCCAATTCTACACGCACTGAGTTTATATTTCAATCAAATAATTTAACACTTCACAGAAAATATAATTTCTTTACTTAAATGTTAAAAGTAGCAATCAATTTATAATAAAAATAAAGTATAACTGCTGAAACATTTGACCCCAAAGTAAACAGCTTCTAAACCAGCACACTGAAAAGTAAATCTACCTGACTTGACCCAACACAGTTGACAAAAAACAATCCACTGGAGATCAAAACAACCACTGTAAACAAACACCTATTCTTTCTCAGTTTGATGCACATAGAGTCATCTTGTCCCGAAATAACTAACTACAAATCCTAAAATTACCAATTTTCCAATTTTATCTTGTAACACAATTCCGACTGAATCAAAACAATTGCAATTTTTAAGCAAAAAAATCACTTGCCATGCTTATTGAAGCAATATTCTGCATTTAGTAGTTAGACACTTGATACATCTAGTTAAACAAACCAAATAATCTTAAATCTACCGTAATAACACACCATGGTTAATCAAATAAAGTCCCTCAAACTAAACATCCGCCACGTTCCAAAGAATGAATAGCCCTATGCTCGATAAAGCCAAAAGAATTGACATACCTAACGAGCCTCAACCACTATGTATACTTTATACCCTGTGCAACATCATAAATAATATTCGATAAGCATGCTTCGATTCGCCTCCACTTGCATTTGGTTAATACGTTGCAGAACCAAGCAGATGCAATCCTCATACTCCATGCACTCCTCGCATTTTATGACAATAACTCCGTTTATTATAACGGCTATTCAAATCAACATCGTTATTGCATTACACTTGACTGTGCTGCTCTACTCAGTTGTCAGGTGGTTGTTACGGTTTATGACAGCTGTGTGTCACCTTCCGCTTCACATGGTGCGTCGCGACGCCACGCCATATGCAGGCGCTGATGAAATGAGTGGAAATGAGCAGTAAGCCCAGGGTGACTCGATGGAAGGATGTCTCTTGCACCCTTGTGTCATTATACTTTTCGCACCCCACTGTGATGATGATGCTATGTTGCCAAGTAAATATAGCAAAAAACGAGCTTCAGAAAAGCCGCCTTGCTTAGCCTAATGTGATTGGGTCTATTCTGAACATTTGGTTAGATTTGAACCTTTGAAGAAGAAAAAGAAGTAAGAGAAAAGTTAGAACATATAATATGTTGTTGGAAATTAAAACAATTTATTCATGTATTGAAATCTGATTGAAAATCACCACACTATAAAAAACAGCAGATTTTTATTCTTTTTTAATTTAACCCTAATTTTGGTAAAGTAAATTCAGTATTCCTAAAATCCGACAAAGCTAAAAAGATTATTGTATCACGTCCCATACAATATTTATGGATAGCAGAATAGATTTATGACGTATTAGCGGTAACGGATTACACTGACCACGCCTGGACTGTCAGAAAAAACCTTCTGAAAATTCGACTCTTTTGAACCCATTTTTAACACCACTCCCAAACTGGCCAAATTTTCAAATTTCCAACATGATATAAAAATACTCATACAAAGCAAATTTCAGCTGTCTCTCCCTCACAGCATATATATTAGTCGTGCTAATATGCACCGACCACCACCACACCAAGCTTAATGTATTTGCACGCACGAATCACGTGTCATCCCTGGCGGAGCAAAGCGTAAAGGGCCAGCGGGTGTTTGTGAAGAGTGACGGCGGCAGCGGCTTTTTTCCAACGCCCGGCGATATCGTGCGACCTAAATATTCCCTTTTCATGCATGGTAGATTTATGCGCCCAACTCTTTGGGCGTGCGCGACGATGATGCTAATCGGGCGAGCAAATACGCGCCCTGCCGCCGGCGAAATTTCCATAGAATACTCGTAATAGACCAGCAAACTATTTCGTATTTGCTTCCTCTCACAACCGTCTACAACACATAATGGACTGCAATGGAATATTCGTCGATTGTGGTCACTGCCAAAAAGCATCAAGCAATGCTAAATAGTTTTGCCAGCCACAGATATATTAAATATTTGAATTTGTTATGAAAATGCAGACGGTACATACCTGTTTAAATAGTTTCAATATTTCAATATTTGATTTGCAAATAGGCCAGTGGGAATTTAAAAATCTTATCTGCAATTTGCAATTTTAGCTCATACAATCCGTACTTCATGTCCTCCTTAAAACCAAACAATGTTTCAGGATTTTGTTGAGAATTTTACAAATTTAAGTTTTATGGTTAAACTTCTAATTGCTTTACAACTTTATGATGCCACTCATTACACATCGTAATTTTTCTTTTTAACTGTCTCAGCTGCTTCAAAGTCACTCAAACGGTACCAGCGTCCACCAAGTTTTATTAGACCCATGTCTTTACACAGCACATGTGTCTTTTATTGCTCATACTATTTTAATGTCCACCAACTATAACTATTTACACTGTTCCAGTCTAAGTTAAATGAATTTTCCTATTTCAAGTACCCCTGTTGTGATTAAGTCATAAACTTTTTCATTTCAAGCTCTTCGTTTTCCAAAAAAGTCTAAAATAAATTTCTTTCAAAGCATTAAAAAGCGAAATAATTCAGTGTCTGTGCTACACTATTTTAAAGCATTCTTATAGACAAAAAAAGTATGTACAAGGTTCATTGTCTACAACCCAGTCATTCTTTTTCTTGTCACTGACCCAGATGTAACTAAAACTGTTTTTTGTATAAAGCAAGGCGTTTTTGTCCTGCCGGAGGAAGGATTCACAATGTACCAACTTTGATAAGAAAATGTTGCTAGTGTCCTTAAAATAAAAGATTGATGTATTGTCTAAAAAAGCTACAATTTACTGTAATTAGTTCATGTTCATGCAAAGCAAGCTTTCACTTTGATTATAAGTATTTTCATCATAGATTGTTTAGATTAACAGAATTATGTGAAAAAACCACTTGTGTGTCCAAAAGACGTTGATTTCAACTCCCAAAAAACAGGCAGATAATAAAAATAAACTTTTAACACCTTTAGGACATTTGACTCCTTTTCAGTCGGCATTTTGTGATCACCAACGCTTGCATCGCACAACCATCAAACAATCTCCATATGGACCCATAACATGTCCTAATCGTTCGTACTGTGAGATTTCAAAAAGACTACCGACCATGCATCTCGAATCGCACTCTTACTTTTTTCTTTTTCTTCCTGTGCCCATTCGTCCCAAGGCAACTACCAGATCTCAAACCTCAGGTCCATCTGTTGTTCGTTGGTCCCTCCATTCTTGGGTGCGTTCCGCAAAAATCCCGATTCGTCTTGCTTGATGATTGTCCTTGCGATCCTGGTGGTATTTTGCATGTGTGCACACGATACATCTGCCTGTAACCAATTGCGGCAACATTCACCAAAAAACGTTCGCGATTGGATGCGCCTTGTGGCGACAAATAGCAAGTAGAAATGAAATCTAGCACATGTTTTAAGAAGAATAAACATACATAAAGTATAAAGATTTGTTAAAGACTTGTGACCAAAAATCTCCACTTCTTGGAATAGTAAAAAAAAGACAGTCAAATCCGGGATTATACTTAAAGATGAGAGATATTCATGGAATACTTAAGATTGTGAATAAATCTACTTGGAATTTGAATGTTCTTATGTGTGATGAGTGAGGAGCGTATAAAATAAATGCCAAACAAAATCTTATATCACCATAAAAATACACTATAATTGTAAATAAGATTATAGTTGGATATAGTAAGCAAGTCAGATTAGTGTTTATTTGCTTTAGTATGTAAATAAAGGCGTTACATGTGTATTTATATTAATCTTATTTGGCATTATTTACAATCGTAGTTTTTATGTTGAAAAAAAAACATTGTCCCAGTTTCTTAGTTACTATAAGGTTACATTACACCATAAAATAACAAATTGAAGGAGCACTTTGATAGAGTGTCTTTAAGCATCATAAATACCTTAGCAAATGGAACTTACACCCAAGTAAAATTAAAATGCTTTAAATTAGAAGGAAGTCTGTAATATTATCAGGCAGAGGTTTTTCAAATGAGTTCTATGAAATTGTCCCACGCCAAATTCTCATCTTAGGACATCAAAAAAATCACCGGACTCTTTAGAAAGTGTGTGGACTTGAAGAGAGCTTAAAGACAATTTAATTTGGCTGCGAAAATGACTAAAATTATCCTATAGAAAGTGTTTCAAAAAATTCCTTTTCTTCTCTGGTAGTTTTGTATTAAATTAGGGTGGTTTGAAGACTTGGTATAGAGGTCATAGAATCAACTCAATTTTGACCCATTTTTAGAAGACCTAAATCATGGATACCCAAAAATTACTTCTAATAATAGATGATTACTGCTAGTGCCAATTTAATGGCAGCCAACGGAAATTGAACTTTTAATACACTAAATACAGCTGTCTGATGACCCTTCCCTAAGCACAAATTAAATGCTAGGCTTTAACTATTATTTTAGGTACATTCAACCAAATGAACATACCTGCCTGTTGCTGAAAGGAATTTCTTCTCCAAAAACTCTGCTCCACTGACATAATCATGACTTTCACACTTTAATTTGATAAGTTCCAGTGACACATGTTGATCCTAGATGGTAACCTTATACATTAAAATGTTGCAATCAGAAAGAAAAAGAAAATTACCCCCCAGTGAGTCACCCACAGGTACATGCCCTAAATCGATCCACAATAGACGCTAGACTATTTGTTATTGCGCTTGTGCATTAGCACAAAGCCCACCTGAGCTCGCCATAGTCCAGACGCGCGAGCGGCAACAATAGCCTCACCGAGGGACATACAAATGCCTCGGCTTCTTTGGCTCTTTCAGCGTCATTGCGACATCAATCTCGGCTCATAAGCGACGACTGCTCGACTGTTCATTGAGCAGCCCATCACACCAAATGCGCGATTTGCTATGCCTGCAAACACTTTCGACACGCATTGCATGGGACCACCGCCTTGGTCGTGCGACATGCATTAATACTGGCATCCTGGGTAAATCCAGCATGAAGCTGGATGCTTTTGTGACCATTTAGGCGATTAGTACTATACAAAAATTATCTTGTGACTTAAATACCACCCTAGATGTTCATTTAGAGGCAAAACAAATCATACCACAAGCACCCAAAACTGGTAGACTTTAGTTTTATTCAAAATATTTAATTTCTTTAATTAAATTTTCAATTAGGAGCTTGTTTTAAACCAAAAAGATCAAAAGACACGGTAACCTTGTAGTGACTTTATTTGGTTTTCCTTTTTGCGTCCGTTGACTGGAGCAACCTATGCGTTAATTAGTGATCGTAATCTAAACATAATTACTTAATTTGACGCCGCAGAGCCACTCATGTATACTGAACATACGGAGGCCCTCTTCATCTTTGACTAATGACATTATCTAGCTTTGACTGCATACATCTTTACTTTTATTACAAGCAAAATGAGGGACCTGCTGTCTGTCCCTTTTGTCTTTGACAAATTATCAACTATTATGCAAGATGGCAAATCAACAATCACCAGATACCTAATGAACAATAACAAATTCCCACTAACAAAAATCTCAATACCGGCTTTAAGCTGTTTACTAATTAAATCCCCTTCATCTTGTAGATGTTCTTGTCCCACAATTTTTAAATATGATTTACGTATCGTTGATTGGTGGGCTACCTTGGTGTCATTGTAATGCATACCCAAAATATTGTCTTTCTCTGATTGCTTGGTGTGCAAGTTTGCGGGCGATTTAATCTCCAAATCTCTGCATAAATTACTTGCTGTTACAATGAGAAACAGCAAGAAGCTCGTTGGACCCATTACGATTACGAACTCTCAATCGAAAATGGCAATAAACAAATTTGCGTCGTTAATAAATTTATACATGGCCCGCTTGCTGCGTGCATGAAAGCACTACGTATTAAAATTCCACCTGACATTAATTTCATTTCATATTCTTTTAATTTCGGGGGGTTTAACTTAAACGTTTCAACCTGCTGGAGTTGAGAGAGACGCTTGAGACCTTCAAATATTTAAGCATCAAATATAACACTAGTCACACTAGCTGGTATGTTTTGGGGGCCTGAGGAGCCTGAGGAGATCAAACAAGATGAAACCCGCGGGTCGGTAATCGGACTCTTTAAACACTTGTTTCCAATGTCTGCGACATTTATGACTGCGCCGCGACTGAGCGTTTATAGCGCGTGCAGAGCTATAATAAATATATTTATTATACATTATAAAGTTTATATGAATGGGATGCGAATGGTTGTAAATTACATGAGCGTGTAGTGGCTAGGATTCCACATGAAGTGACACGAAATGATCCTAGACGAGAAGTACAGATATTAATACTACAGAAGGCACTTCAAACAAAGAAATTTCTTATTCAAAACGTCTTGGTCCGTTTGTTCTCTGCAAAATTTCTAAATGCCAAAAATATGTTTTATGAATTCCAACAGAGCTATCAATTTCATCTAAAACAGTACATCTACAATAAGAATCAAAAACATCTTGTACTTTAGTTGCAAAGAATAACCTAGATTTAGATGTATGAGGAAGTAAAATTTAATTTAAGATTTTTCATCATTTATTCTTTAGAACCAACTCATTCCTTTCTGTCAATTTCAACGAGTACGGTCTTCTACAGTTGTTTTAAGTCTCATCTTTTACAGCACACACAAATTATTGTAAAATAATATATTTACACTTTCTTCATGTTACATATGATTATTTTCGCCGTCTTTTCACGCTCCGTGGTGTCGGAACAGTCGCATCGAATCGAAAATCCTCAAGTATAAAGTTTCAAAGACACCAAATGGCTGTAAAGTATAAACCAGTATAAACTTGCTGCTCAGCCTGACACCCCAGCCAAAAGCAAAAAAAATCAACCAGACAAAAAACGAGACATGGTAGAAATATTATCACACACAGTGCGTAGAGTTATAGACAAACAGAGAAAATTTAATATATTTTATTTCCATCCTTTGAAAGATCACTGAAAGCCCTCCAACAGACTTTAAAAAAGACTCAATTATTTTCTTCAAGAGTATCAAGTACCTTTTGCAAAAAAAAGAACTAGAAATATACATGTAATGAAGCTCAGGCAAAAAATATTTATTTGAATTGAAGATTGGGAAGGTTAATTAACCACCCAGGTGGATTTAACCCCATTTAAGGCAATTAAGTATAAAATATTCGGGATATTTCCTACTGCTAGCAACGTATGTACGAAAACGATTTCCGAAATTAACTCGGCCATTAATTTCCACCCTGATATACTAAGGGTTGGATACTTAGATGTAGCATCTACCTCAGACACATACTATGGTTGTGTAATTTTGTAGCAACATCTTGTCCCACACTGTGGAAATGTTAACCCATTTCGGTATGGTTTTAATTCATGCAGGTTTTTGAATTAAAATGCCCTTAGCTTGGGTATTTTAATACAGACACAAGAGAAACATATATTAGATAATTAAATTCACCTGTAACTGTTATTTCCAAAGGTAAACAAAACCATTTTAGAAATTTATGGGTTATATATTTTACGAATTCTGTAGAAAAACGTAATTTTAAAGTTAAACAACATCACGGGGCATCCAAAAAGCAACATGATACATTCCTCAAATCAAAAATGTTTTAAATTTTAATTTGTGAATCATTTTTCAGCTCTAGGGGGCCTTGAAAGATTATTTTTAGCTGGGACACTAACAAAGGCCTCCCTATGATGTCCACTGCAAACTATAGATTATATGTCATGCCTTAGAGGTCTCAGGATTGGCCATTTTAGGGTTTTCGGCAAAAATGAAACCCTGGCTGATATTTTACTAGTTTCAGTTAGCACCATGGGTTGGGTTTGATTAACGATCCGGACCCGTTGATATTTATCCGTCTTTTGTGCCCGTTGGAATTAGGACTTGGGATATGCGGGTCTCTAAGTGGGTCAGAAAAGTCCAGAGTCACTTCCCGCAGCAACTCCAACAAAGGAATATTATCAAATCAGATCCAATATTGTAAAATAAAAATAGCTTATTCATTGCAATTGTTAAATTGTGTCAATTAAGTTATTAAATCATGATAATTCAATATATGAGAATATTGCAATTAATAAATGTTGTTTTCGTTGTAGGTCCAGAATAGAAAAATTGTTGCAGATCAACGCCTTCTTTGCATGCAGATGGATATAATAAACTGTTGAGTTTTACGGCTGTATCCAATTTTTATTTATTTTATGTTTTTTTCATTATTAGATCAAATCTTCAGATCACGCCACGAAATATTTAATATAGAAGATTATGTTACAAGATTCTCCAGTCTCGACTTGATGGCTTCACACTGAAAACATCGTTAAGATGCCTCAGAGATGTCTGAAATAAAAATAATTAATTAATTCCAATTAACATCTTATTCCAGAGCAAACAGAGCTGTAGCATCAAAACGTAAAAACACTATGATCATAAGCAGGCTTTAAATAACTTAACTTAAAACAAAGCAAATGAACTGAGCAAACTATTAATTTAGTCTTGATAACAATATAGTCTATTTCTAAGACATTTCCACGCGTTTTCCATATGTACTTAGATAGTTTCCCATCTAGAAGTAACTGTTTCCCTTGCGCAACTCCTAGCATATCAATAGAACATTCACAGTACGCACAAAACCCACAATTTTAAATTTACCTTTACTATCTTTACAGTCTTGCAATACAAGTAAGTATTAGATGCACGGATATGCACGGCGGAACGTCTGCAGTCTTTTAATAATAGCTAATAACTTGCTTTTAGTTACGAGCAACTATAACAATAGCTGGCTGTACATGAAGAAGTTGCACGCATGGACTGTATGCAGATTTTATTCCTTGAGGAAATTTACATTTTACCAGGTCTGTACTGTTAGAGTACTACCCAATATTATCTAGTTATTTGTATCAAGGTCATAATTCGGACATTACAACATGGATTAAGGTGTTTAAAAATTAATAGTACAGTGCAGAACCGTACACAACCGAAAGCAACATTTATATTTTCTATAACAAAAAGGTATATGTATTGTAATAAAATATCTTCAATGGAAAAATTAGGATTTTAATTTGAGTCTCATAATAAACAGAACAAATACAACCTTACTTTGTATTACACCAAATACAAAGGTAAAAAAACCTTTCACTTTGTGCAACACATAAAAGACACAACCAACTTTGCTGGTCTGACAGCCTTAATTACATAAAATATATCCTGCTTCCAACCTAATAAAAGTTAACTTGGTACAAATGTACTTCCCAATGCAAATAAAACCTAATACTTCAGATTTATCAAGGATCACAACGATATCCTATCAAAATGACAACCAACTACTTATTTTAATACTGATATTAATATCAAACTGCTAGCGATGTTAACATTCCTTAAACATTCCAATTGCTTAAGTTGCCTCACCTTGCCCAAGTTGCAACAATAACCAACGGTTCTTCGTAGCCATAAAATGATATTGTAAATAAACACGCGGGTTTGCTGCTGGTATGACGACAATAAAATTAGCTCACGTACTTTCTCAATAATATACGTTCCAAACGCTTCCTTAGACCAGTACAATGTTTAACTGAGGTGTCCACTTGCTACCAAACACATGCAGAAAAGCAGCAGTAATCGCTGACCAAAAAAAGTTTTTGTTGCGGTCTCATAGAAATGATTGAAATTGCATGCCGGCGATTTAAAAAAAATAAATTGCTTTTTAACTCTCGATGGCATGGTTGTTGAGGTTCATACACACGAGCAACAAATACGCTGTGATTTGATTTAAATTGAAATAAACATTTTTTGTGCAGTATTTAATTCTCTACAACAATGAATTATGAATTTCATTAATTGTGGTTTAATGCATTTTATCGTGACGTGAATATTTTACTCTCCTTTATTTAAATTTGTTACTTTTTGATGTAGAATATAATCAAGTTCTAATATTTATTATTTAATTATTGAAACTGGATTTTCTCAAATATCAGTATATTGATGTTTAATGTCAACCACAAACATTCAGTGAACTTTTCAATGAAGATTTCAATAAAAAAAATAGTATTCAAGTCAGTGTAATGTTGTTATTTGTATAAAAGATTTCTACATGCTTTCAAATAATTTCTGTGCCTTTTCAATCTCAAATGTGTTCTCTATTGTCCAAAAATAAACATACTCCAATATTTTGACATGTGACTACCTGCGAAATATTTGCTCACACTTGAAAAAATGCACAAAACGTACACCTCTTGGAATAAGGACCACAAATTATGTTGAGTATGCCAAGTATTTGTTTAGGTACGTCTTTGTTTATTCACGTTTGGGTTGTTGTATTGTCTGTAAACTAAAGAAATTTGTCAGAATTTACGCCGATTGTAAACCCATCAAGATCAAATTTCCATGGAGCAGATGAATTGATCCATGTCAAAAGAAAAAATAAACAGTACAGGCCAAAAGACAGTTGCAACACCTTGAAACACCTTAAATTATAGATATATAGATAAACAAATTGTGATGTATGAAACCTGTCATAATATCTTTTGGGATTGTGTGAACATCTAGATTCTTAGCTAAATATTGTCACTTTTTAAAATGGGAAGGAATTTAATTCCCAAGGAAATTTTAAAACTCACTTTGCATGATGAAGATTTCTAGCTTTCCAAATAAAAGGATAATCCCGTCTCAACCCATTAAAGTCCATTTAAAGTATTTAACTTTCCAAGTTTAGACCTTAATAGTTCAAGAGATAGAAAACTTTTTGTTGATACCAAGTGACACTATCCGGTCTCCATTCATTACAAAATAGATAGACGTCCATATTCTGGTACTTAATATCCTACTATTAATTTATTACTTTAAACTATGTTTTCCTGTCCTAAAGAATAATTTTTGTTTAAATATTTAATGAATTTGTCTAAATTTTTGTTTACGCTCAGTCTATAACAGAAAAACTTGCTGAAAACTGCTTCGCTACTTAAAAGTCTAGCCTCGTCATAAGCACCCCCCAACTTTTTACCCTAGGTTTTCCTGCTTTTGCTTTTCGCTTGCATTTCCTTGAACACATTCATTTTGGCCTTATTCAGCGACCAAAACAAAATGCTAGCACTTGTATAGTTGGTCCGGGAAAGTTTCAATTTAAATCAAGTGATGCTCCACTGAGATCCTGTAGCTGCTACACAGTCTGCCAACTTCTAGCCCAATCTCAAGACTGGGGTGTAAAACGACTTTAATAGTCTCCAACCATTTAACAACTATCCAGTCAGTAAAAAGAAAAAAATCCATAAATCAGCAAATGTCATGATGAAAGAAATTTAGGTATAATCCGATAGTGTACTAGTTCAAATAGAAAGTTAATGCAATCCAATTCCTATAAAATCATCTCAGTTTTATTCAGTACCTATTAAGAAATATAGTTTCTCTTTGGATAAAACTTTTGTAAAAAAGTTGTCATGGATTCTGGATTATTCCCAATCATGAGGACAAAACCTCCAAATAGCTAAGATTATCCACGCTGATTTTCTACAAGCTGCAGGTGAAAAGAGCAGACGATAAAAAACCCCTAAGATGTGAAGCCTCTTCAAGATTCGATTATTTCTCACGTATTGTGTCCGTGTTGAAGAATCGAATACATCAGAAAATCAAGGTATAAAGAGTAACAGTATCATCAAACTATTAAGGTTTCTTTAAGCACTGAAAGAGCAGTGTCTAAAGTCGTGATTCAGAAACTAACGGAAGCGATGATTAATTGAATATTTATTGCATCGTGCATCAAACTAGCATCATTAATTTTGACGTACTTAAGTACAGAGCTTAGTAAGAATCATTTAAAATAGGGAAAGTTGAGTTGAGGAGTTGGAGTTTTTAGGGATTTCCCAGGTTCTAGAGAGAGCTTAGAGAGGAGTGAATTGAACAGGAACCTTTAAAGGGATTGGAAGCACATGTGTTAACATTCCCATCGTGTTCCCACAGCCACTTAGACGACAAGATTTTCATCTTAGATTCATGGGGTATTTACAAGTGAAGGTTAACCAAAAGTAGAATAATAAAGTCCAACAGGAGATTTCAATCTGTGCGTTCTTGTAGTTATACACCTATGACTTAATTAACCTTATAAGAGTGACAAAATTATAATATTTTAGATTTTACTTAAAAACAGAACCACAAATTTAAGTTGAATCCAGTTCTACATCCTGATTTAAATTTTATTTAAGTATAGATTGGTCGTTCAAAAAAAATATTTATATGGTAATTTCTCCCCAGGAAACAATAAAATAAGTGTCAAATAAAACTAAATTCTTGTAATATTTAATTGTGTATTTCCCATTCTCATTACAACTTCCTCTTTAAAAGGTGTGCCGGCAATGTGTGCAATTTTATTCTTGTATTCAACCTACGTGATCCAGTGACTTAAGTCACTAGTGATTCAACACATGCTCACTTTTTATTGCTCATAATGAAGCAATAAAGGCCACAGATTGATTTTCAAATATAGACGTGCATAATTTGATGTTCCCGAAGCGATACATACCATTATCACATTTTCCTCGAGTAGTAATTCTTTTCTGATAGGATTTATTTAGCTTTATCGATATACTATAGCCACTAAAGTCACTATAAGCAGATATCTTTAATCTTTAAATACCTATTTTAGAGCGACGCGTTGGTATCACGTGTTTTACGCATTTCCCAGTATTTCATTTATCATACTGACTTAGAATCAAAAGACTTAAGTCACTAAGTTGTGAGATTAATGCTTGTTTAAAGTGAACTACAACTCTGTTTCTGCTAAGTATTTGCCTCCATCTGAAATCCTTCTTTTGAAATAAAGACATAAAAATTCTTCACTTTCAATTAAGTCTTAATTTGTTGGTTTATTCGTTTTAAATTAATGCATTGCTTGGATGTTTGACATATTGGTGCTGGTTGGAAAAACTGAAATTCCCACCCAATTCCACCCAATTTAAGAACGTCTCGTAAATAAAAACAAGAATGATTATCAAGTCGTTAAACTTCGACCCTGTGGACACGCTTCCGACGCCGCCACAAATTGAACCACATTGTCCAAGACCAAGCATTTCCTGGAAGCACTACCCTTTTTTGTCACCAATTACCAATTAAAACATTCACCAGCGTAGCGACGGCTCAACCGCAGCTTTTTGTGTCTTCATTTGTGAAGAAATTAAAAGTCATTTCTCTGCTTTGACAGCAACGAACAAAGTCGTTACAATAAGTAGAGGAACTTTGATACTTGATGAGATCTAAATTTACTTTTCACTTAATTCGTTGGGGAGTTCAAAAATCCGATTTTATTTAAACTAATTTTAATAGAACTCAGGCGATAGATTAATTAATTAGGTTTTTCTGAAAAAAACTCTCTGATGAGAGTACTAATATATGGTGACTAGAAAACCAATCAAAACCGGTCACACAGTGTCAAAAAATGGTGCTGTTACGATTTCGTGAGTATTAAAAAGTATTTAACGGTCACGCTCATTTGAGCTTTTATAACTTAATTTCAGACAGCTTCCCAAAAAGTGTTTTAATTCCTTTTTGATTGCAAAGCTATAAATATACAACTTTGGATTTATTTTTAATGTGCATAAATAATATTAAGTTACTTCCAATTTACGATGTTAACAAATATGTTACTGTTTGAGTATTTAAAAAAAAGCAGTAAAAATATTGTGGAAATTGATAGGATTTTGCTTCTGTTTGAAGTACAACTAGATGAAAGTAGTCCAGTCAGTCAGTCGGCAGCATCTTTCACCTTGCATTTCACTATCTAACCCAAGGTTTCATAAAAAACACATTTTGTCAACAACTTGCATATGTTGATCCAGCAAACCGCAAGCTAATCCGTTTGAGATCAGCACAGTGCAGACCCATATATTGCATGTAAATTCAAAATATTCTCAGCAATCTCTGCATATCTTTTGATAAACGCTGTGTAAGTTCCTGAGCATTACATCAAATGATCCATAATTTAACTGGCCATTATATTTACACTTGATTAATGACTATATTTTGTTTTTACATTATTAAAAAAAGGTCAGGATCTAAAGTGAGAATAAAATATTTCCTCATTTAAAAAAATGATGTAATATCTTTCCACACTACAATTTGAATATTAATTTCTTATTATTAATCTTTACAAGAGCGGCATCCTCCGATTATGTCGAAATTCCGTCGGTGTGAATCACATTTATATTCAAATCCAAGCATTTTAATAATACGCTACTACCGCCTTTCTTCGTCGGCAGTGCCTAAAAAGTATCTCAAAGTCAACGCCAGCATTAAACCGAGCCGATGCCATTAAGTATCAGACTCCGTGTTAATGTCTTGTCAATCATTAGCATATTGATCGAGCGCGTATTAATTGACGATATTCGACTTGATTGGCATCCTTCAGCGGGAGTGTCACTAAAACCGGAGCGCTTAATTGCACTGCAAACCACATAAAAAATAAATAATGGTGACTAAATAACGCTATCAGGTTTGATGGATTCTGGTGGATGTTGAAGTCTGTGGCTTGGAGAAGGCGAGTCGATGACTCTATCACCATGTAAATGTATTAATTTCACTTTTACGACTGCTTATGCGCTGGCGCATTGCAGAGAGGTAATAGATCATGGGATTTTCGGAAGGATCATTAAGGGGTCACCTGCTGCTATCACGGACGCGTCCTGCGGTCGGCAGCGGGATGCGTCTTCCACATGGCTTTGCATCAGAATGAGGATGGAGGAGATACGTGCGCGATTCTACGGCTTGATTGAGATAAATGGACGGAGCGCGCAAAAAGAACTGTCAAGTCATGCTCACTGGTTTCGAAAATGTTAACTTGTTGTAACTGAGTCTATGTAAACATGAAGTTGAACAAGTGACGAGAAGGGTAGAGGACAAATATGTTTTAGGGGAATAAAATTTACTGTACTTGAAAGAAGAAAACGAGAAGAATCATGTACCTGAAACAATGGAAATTTATTAGTATCACATGCAATTTTTTGCTGCAAGAAATACGTAAACCTGGGTATTCGTTTTACAATTAATTTCTAAAGAGATAATATTAATTGGATTGTAACAAAACAACGAGCCTACAAGTAATACAGATGCGCAATATTGCTTAAGCTTACTGTCTGTAATTCCATATGCTTAATTTCTCGAAAAATGTTGACGATAGATAAATTAAATAGATTTATAAGCGCTGATTTTAAATCCGTTATCAGTTGTTCTGTAAACATAATAGGTCCGGAGAAAATAAGAAGAACCTGTGACAAAAGATAAAAATTTAAGCGGTGTATTCAATTTTGCGCTTGCGCAGCATCCATAAATTGCAATCCTTTTGACGCCTTCGCGATATATTAATATTGAAAAAAAAAACTTACTACCATCATATTTGAAATGACTAATAAACACTTTCCACAATTAAACCCATTAAGAATTCACTCCTAAGAGGTAAAAATCATAACAGCTTGCGATTAAACCGTTTGTTTCTTTCCATAATTCTGTAATTATTTAATTGACCGTGTTTATTTTATGCACCATTATTCAGACCTCAATGGCAAACTTCTGTTCCTTTATATTTTATTTTACTATAGTTGGCTTTAAAGATACGTTTCACTACACGTATTGATTTATTTTGTTGTTTTCCTATGGAGATCGTTGTTTCGCATTAAAATTTCGCACTTTACATACATGGTACACTCGAGTCAACCGGCGTGATTTCTACACTAATGTGATTTGACACTCTTTTGCATCAACAACCACGGATGACGACGTTGACGTCGCCATGGTCATCTCGATCGTTGTGTCGTATATAACAAGGGTACTATAAATAATGAACATCCCACGGAGAGTAAATCTTTTTTTTGTTTTTTTCATTAGAACAATTCAAATAATCCGGAGGAATGATAAAAACAAAAAGTGCATGATCACTTCCTGTTTATTTTCAAAGAAATGCACAAAAAGAAGTTCTGATAGCGTTTAATTTCTGAGAAGTTAGACATAAGAAAAATTAATGCGTATCGAGTAACTCCAGGAATACGATTGTAATGCTCCCAAGATCAGTTTGCGTTACCAATTGGTTGCTTCAAGTTTGATTTTCCTTCTCTAATTCTCTCTTGAAAGAAACAAGAAACACTTCGCTGACGTAACATAAAGTGATGAGGTAAAGTAGATAATAAACTAGTTTAATTTCCTGCTTATTACTCGTATTATGACTTTTTTTTATTCTCTAATCATCTTCATCTATCTCTACTCGTACAAGCAAAAATGTATTAATTAGAACCAAAAAATTACGATTATCATAGGATGGAATATTTTAATCGGAATCATCATAAGCACCTGAAGCTTAATAAAAAAAAAGCTAAGAATGGTTATCACGAAATGTTACACCGAATTACGGTATTACTACAGCCGTTTTAATTCGAATGAAAAGTAGTGCTTATTCGAAGAAATGTCAAGCTTTTAAAGCAGTTTTCTTGTTTATGTCTTCATTCCCTCGAGGTTGACTTGGAGTTGAGTATGATTGCCAAAGCTGAACGAAAGCCTTTGACGATCATCTTGGAATTTTAAGCCGCGTTTACTGGAAACTTGGAAGTGAGGAGAAGAGGAAAATAATTATCACAATCCTGGGCGAGATGAGCAGAATATATTTAATGGTATTTAAGTAATTTTAATAGATGCATTTTATTTAAAATTAAGTATATCTATATTCGATATTATAAGGTGGTTGTAAAAGGACTTAAGTCAGTTTGAAATTAATTTTTGACAAGCTAAAATTGAATCAATCCACCAATTGAATCAAATTGCAAGATAATAATTCGTTCGCATTGTAGTCATTCCTTCTGGTCCTATGAGTCTTGAGCAGATCGTCTCGTATCTCGAATTACTCCCGACTGAGTAAATACTACAACTGTGGACAGACGAATTGTGTGTTTATGCAGTTGGCGGCACACTGTGTAGGCACGCTTCCATTCTTCTTTAACCCGGCGTCCTTGCAAATTCCAGCCAGGATCCTGCGTGTGTTTTCCAACCAGCTGCTCTTAATATATGACTATTTGTTCGCTGCCTCCGCTTCTTGCGAGGCGTCCGCGTGCGCGCCTCGGACTCCAATATAAAGCATTTCATCTCTGCACATCCACACACGAGTTACAAAGTGTTGCGATTAAATAAAAGAGGATGCCGCACTCCCTTTAACTTCTGCACTCTTATACTCCTGCTGATTTCGTACAGCAGTTGCTCCAAGTTCATGGTGTCTACATTGGCAAAGCAACAACCTGTGACAGAGTCGTCCGACCCGAATGAATAAGCAATAAAATATAAACCTATAACATTTCATTAAAACAACACATTATTCATGGCGAGCGCATTCCTCTTTCTTTTTATCTCTTGCATCTTCATTTGTGCACACATGGCGTGCTTAATTTTTGTGCGCGTTGGGAATTTATTTCCCTATTTTCATCTGCAGCATTGATTCATGTATGGATACTGCAATGCAGCTGGGAAAATTCGATTTGGTGATTTAATTGAGTTTATTTTAACTTGTTTGCAATTACAATTACAATTACCATACATCAGTGGAAGGAACTCCATGTTGGAATTTCAATATCACATTTTCAACCTATGCGAGAAATGAACTGTAGTAGTGAAACTATTAGGTTTACATGAATCGTAACTACACAATCTTGTAGTGCCAGGAAAGGACGCTATTCGAAGCATTAATTTCCTGTAATATTGTGTTCCTTTTTAACTTGTTTGTACATTTGCTTATCTTTATTTTCCTTAAATTTTATTTGAGAAGCAAGGATTTATTAGGAAGTTTATGACACGAGGACTTTCAATTTGTCGTCGTTTAGTCCTTGACCGTTTCTCATACATCGTCGGTACACTTGGCATGCAATAAACAATAATAAGTCGACGTTGCCGGCGCAGGCAAGATGAAAATGTACATTAATTTTATTGTCAACAGGTCTCTTTTGCGATCGCATAAAGTACGCGTCCGCGGGGCTGTTTAATACTCGCTCCTTTTGCGGCCCAATGCGAAATTTTCACTTTATAGACCAGACTGTTGAAATCCCGCACATGGATACTTTATTCTTACATGTCTTCTAAGAATTTTCAGTACAGAGACGACTTAAACACAATCCTTTTTGCAAACCAACGAAACCAAAAGAGCAATCCTACCTTAACCCATCTCTGTGTCAATATTTTTCCATCCTGTGTCGTTTTGTCATCAGTTTAAGCAATTTCTCAACATCGTGATTTTTCTGCTGGACGCAAGCAAGATTATTAAGTGTCACTGCATGAGGAGTCCGATTCGGCGTCTGTTCGGGCATTAGACGTGGATTAATCGTAGGACTTGCGAGTGCAATACGCATCGCAAGACCTTAGTTTGTTGGCAATGAATGCGTTTGATGCACTTTGTGGTTGTTAATATGCCTTCGATGCACGTCTAGGGTGCAGCATTAAATTTTCCATGCTTTTGCAGGCCAGCGATAATTCATCGATGAATGTAACTGTGCACAGTGTGGACGCACTTCCGTAATTATAGACTATAGCAGGATTTGCAACATTTACAAAGAGAATTTTACATTCAAGGGATAATATAAATCTTATAAATCAACTAATTTGATTTTAATAGGAGATTATTAGAAAATTTATTTGATTTACTTTAACGAAAAGCGTCAGCATTTTCAATGACTATAGAATTTTTTATTTCTCATTACACTTTAAGGCTCAATATATGAAAAAAAATCTATTTCAAAATATTGATAAATTGATTTTTAACTTTATAACGCCTTCTTTATCATCTGGTATTAATGCTAAGCAAATTTTCTCAAATTTAGGAGGAGGTTCAAGAACTGGACCCTCCAATCAGATATCAGACATGTTCTGAGAATCATCTCAAATCAGATAGCATTTGATTAAGTGTATTCTCATAAATTAATATAGAAATTTTTAGTTTTATACCATAATTATTTTCGGAGATATGTACCATCGCAATTCCTCAGAGGCTCATGATGAAAAGTATATCACCTTCATAATTAGTTTTTCATAACTTACCCATCAATATTACTTTCTTAAGTAGTTATATTCTAGCTGTAAATGAAATATCTAACTGTATCAGACACATACTAGTTTGCATCTCGTTAAACTTCTTTCGTAATCGTAGCGTCTCGACCACGTAACGATAACGATGCAAGACAACAGTAATGGCCACATAGCAATCCAGAAATGAGGCAAAAACTTCTTCATTAAAACTAATAACGTATGCATGCTGACTGCAAGTTAGTCAGGTGTGCGTGGAAAAGACAAGAAGCAAGCAAACCTATGTTGTTTCTACGCTTTGATTAGGTAAGCTTCGTCATACATCACATACATGTAAATAAGTGTTTTCTTCAATGGATACCACATAATAGAAATATAGTTTAAATATTGCATGACCTTACAAAATTATACAAAGAAAATATGTGGAGTTGTAGAAGAAATTTGAAGTAGAATGGGGAATAATTGTTATTAATGCAATTATGTTTTTCGTAATAAATGTGTTTGTAATACAATTGATATTCGGCCTTCCCCTTAATATTTGTCTGAGGCTTTAATTTCAATTTAGCTGCTTTTGTTTGCGCGATATAATATATTGCCTTTGTTTTCATTTTGCCTCGGACAGATTTTATTAGCAATCTTCCAATTTCCGCTCCAAGGAAAATCCGGAAACAAAACGAGCAAATGAGCCTCCTCTATGTGCGTACAGCACCATTATAAATAATAAATTCAATAAAGTTCTTTTCGGTCTTTTTCCCATCCTTGACTGCTCAAAGACATTTGTAGGATTGCAAGCAAACTCGCTTTACACCACCACCATCTTCAGCCCAAAAGAGTTCAAATCAAGGGAATGTTTGCCAACATGCGGAGATGATATTTTAAAAAATCACAGTGGCTGTGTCGGTAGATTTTCGTTTGATGGCAAATGATAGAAATGAAGCAAGATCTGCACAAAGTGCCGTGTTTTAAAACCAGGATAAAAATGTAACAACAAACGCATACACTTGCTAACTGTCACATGGGTAGCTGTGGAGAGTTAAACTCTGAATGAATTTATGGCTTATTTTATACCACTCTGGGGTGCTTTTGTGAAAATGCAGCAAATCCTGTATTGGAATAAATTCTGTAAACAAACAAATGCAGAGAAATCGCATTTCACTCTATGTGTGTCCCACTCAAAAAATGCAATTTAAGCCTAATTTTGTGTGTTACGCTATGGGATGTTTTTTGTAAAGTTTCAACTAGTCTCAATTGCAGAAGAACAATTTGTGCAATCATTAGTTAGTAAAAAAATGTAACAAAAAAGAGCAATAAGCTCGCCTCTATTAGACTAAAGAGCTTTTGCACGCTTTCGGTCATCAACGTCAAAACCGCATCACGCCACGTGAACGCTCCAAAGGTTGTAGTATTCAGAAAAAAGCAGCGCAAAAAGTCTCAATTAGCAGAAAGCTAAATATGTAATTACGGCCATTGCACGCGGCAATAACAGCCGGATGTTTGACGCAGATCAAATGCGCGCAGAGTTCATTCCAGCAAGTGCTACAGGCACAACGTCATTCATTTCCGGTTTTACCAGAAACAAGATTGAAATAAAGACTGCAATAAAGCAATAGAAGCAGAGATAATGAAGTACAAGAAGCTCTGGACATATTAAAAAGATGCATGTTTTAATTGGATTTTTATGTTTATTTTGGTTTGAGGTTTGAAAATTAGGGTTGGGCTTTGTTTTGAGGTTAGTAGAATATCCTTCTGGTAAATTTTCAAACGAATTTCCACATCTACAACATCAAGCAATGAGTTTTGCTCCTCTATCCTATATACTATCATCAGTTGGAGATTTTTTAATACCAATTTGCCCGCCTTGACCTGCATCCAAACTAATATCGCCATAAGTACCAATAATTGCTGGAGTATAACGAAATCGTAATTACGGCCATAATTGTAATTTGAAAATGACGAAATAAAATTAAAGTCACAATTACCGCCGCATGCATATTCCACTTGTGTTGTCATAGAATGGTGGAAACTGCAGGCCAAGAACAACCGCCGAAAGCAATCGCACGCACAGCGCGCGTTTAATAATTTTATTACGCGCCGGAGTTATTACAACGCCGGTTGTAATTCAAAATATGTGGCACAGCGGCCACAAATGTAATAAGACCATCTTTCTCCGCAGCACAGTCTTCAACATCTTCAAAGTCGCGTAGAGTGCTTGGAACGCTTCAACGCCAACACCAAAGGGGAGAGACTGCCGTGGCGACCGTTCAGCCTTGAATTATGGCACAGCTTGAATAATTTCCTGCCGCACAACGTGACTAAATTAGCAGATGTTTTCGGGTTCTGCCGCCGTCCCAGACTGTGGCCATCCCCGCGAAGTAACGAAATTCGATACTGCCTTGCAACGCGTCGAAGCAGCAAGGATCGTGATGATCCAAAGAATCTTAAGATGTGATAAGTTTGTATACAATGTGGTGATGTCCAAGTGGCTAGAAGCTAACGTAAGCAGAGAAGATACTTAATGAATTGACGGTGAAATAAAAACGTCAATTTGTTGCTCATTGCTGGAAAAACATGTACAATATATTTGCAGTAGTCAACTGCAGAAAGTTGTAAGGTTGCTGGGTTTATTTACATGGATTTGACAGGAACTCAATCATGGGTGCTTGGTAGTTACTTAAAGGGCAATCAAAAGCTCCCGAAGAACAAGCCAAAAATCATTTACTTGCCAACAACAAACCTGTTAATTATATTTGGGTACCATAAGAACATCTTGTATGGCTGGTGGAATTTGCATGCAGTGTAACATGAGCTCTGGGCAGGGTTCATCTGGTTATTTACAGTCCGGTTGCTGTGGATGCCGAAACAACAGTGTTGTCGTCGCAAACATTATTTCAGGACGCAAACTTGGCCGATACAACGTGAACATGAGCCTCTGTTCAGTACTGAATATTGAACAAGATAACCGAATTTTACAGCAAGCTACAAGTTACGATCATGCAAACATGAAATAAGTATGCATCGTGTTGAATGAATGTGCCTAAAGATAATTTTTCAACTCTTACTCCAAGAACAACATTGAAAGGACCGAAGTAACAATATCCATTTGTATAACGATGTTGAATCGTATCAACAACTGATTGTTGGCTTTATGAATTAAAATTTAATCAAAAACGCATCCATGGTGGTATTATATGCAAATTTGCATGCGGCTGGTGGTTTTAATCAATTTATGCATGCGGAATGCGTGCGAACACCGAAAAGAGCAACTCTGCCAATTCCACCAATTTCACACTGGGTCGACAGTAATTGCATATGCGCCGCACGTAGGCTCTCTTTGATGACAATGTTTGTGGAATTACCGGCACGTCGGCGTTGATGCCCGAATAATGGACAATTGTGGCACGGCTTTTTAGATTTATCTTTCATGTGACCAAATAATGCGTCAATGAGTGGTGGTGGTATTAATTGCTACTGTTCCAATTTGCTTTCTCTCCCAAACGCAATTGTCTTGGTTAAGTTTAAACCACTACTTGCAGAAGGAATATTTACTGTATTCCTTAGCTGGTAGGAAATTGAATCTGTAGTAATATATTACCATGGTTAGATACCCTTGGATTAATATCGAACTACCAAGCAACACATTTGTTTCAATATGTTGCTCATGGTACTTTATTCTCCCAAGATCCAGAAAAACAACAAAAAGGTTAAAAATATTTATATAACATAAATCTGTCCTCCTTGAAAATGTTCCTTCTCTCTGAAGTTGCAAAAGTCTTTCGAAAGCAATTAATCATCCACTAATGATAGCCACATGTATTCCACAACCGTTTAATGAAAGAAAAGTTGTTAGTTCAGCACACCGTGTGTGGCATTTTTCTACAAACGTGTTGATGTCACCTCTTGCAGGAATAATTTCTCTGCAACGCTTGTCATTTGTCGCATCGCACCTCAATTTGTCTCAGGTTAAGCAAAACTTGTCCCTGTCTTCCTATAACCTAACACCTCTTCTAGAATTCCACGAAAAGCTCCTCTTTCCTTGCCGAATAAAAGAATAGCGAAGTACGAAGAGTGACGAGCAGCTATTAATATAATGCCGCCAAGTTAATAACCGCCTTTGAGCTTGCACAGAGTGATCATTACTGAAACAAAACAGCTGTTTAATTAGCTTCAAGCATTGGAGTCATTGGAAGTTCTATGAGGTTCCATAGAACTCCCAATGACTTGGACACCTGAGGAAATGAGTTGGCGCGTTAAAACTTGTTGGAAAATCTGTCTGATATAGATTAGATTATTTAAAACGACTTCATCCTTTACAGAAGCAGTGGCTTATTGAGTTTTCAAGATACTTGGTGTGGAAGACTTATTAAAACCTCATCAAAATTGCACTTCTGATTGCCACTGGTTAAGCTCTTCTAGCTAAGTCTTTTATTTCATCATTCTTTCTCCATTTATGCATTCGCCAACTTGCCAACGATGCGTAATAATAAAAACTTTGTGACCCGTCTCTGTGCTCGCTGCCGCGTTCGACTTTTTGCCAATTTCGCGGCGTACACTCCTTTTACATTATTCGCGGCTTTGATCTCGGGTTGCGCTCGCTTTACCCCAAGTACGCTTGGATTTATAATGTGCCAGCGCAATTTACGCCACGTTTCCTGCCTGCTTCTGCAAATCTGGAGCCATTGCGCGACATCTTATCGCGATACTTCTTGCCTTGGAGCTGAAATTTAATCTAAAGCACATTTGCTCGATTTGGTCACGCAACTAGCTCTAATTAGAATACGTCCATGTGTCTAGAAATCCTCAAATTACAACCTTCTCATTATGCACAGAAGCATTTTTTAGCGTTGGTTGACATTGGTACTGTTTGAATGGTTTGAATAATTTCGCGACAGATTCTTTGACAGCAACATCCTTTTAATGGTTGTCAATTGTCGGTACATGTTTAAAATTAGTAGTGAGTCAGAAGTAATTTGTCACACTTGATCTGAAAAAACTGGTATCTTGTAAGTTGAGTTGGGTCAGAAGGGAAAAACGTTTGCTTTTGGCATTTTCTGATCATTAGTACGTAACTGACAATTCCACCCTCTTTCTAACCGGGTACTGTTGTCACTTTATATCTAAAAAATAAATCAAGAGGTGTTCAATAAGTTTGACCACCTTCCAAGTGGAAAGAGGATAGTTTCAAACTGTATAAAATTGGGTCTTGTTTCCGACTCCCGGCTGCGGAGATTTAGGTCAAGCGAAGCTAAATTGTCGCTGGACTCGCACACACCCGGATGGGCCAATTAGAGCGCAGCTCGCCAAATCCACAACTTTTTTAATTAACATCGAAGCGGAATCGAAGAAAAATTGCTTGTAATTTCGTGCTGCCTTCTGCGTCTGCTCTATTTCCTCAGCGTAATCACGAGCTTCTATTACGTGGCGAATGCCGGGAGAAAAATTAAATTTTAATTCCTTACTCGCGGGCATTTGGCATGCACGCAGTCATGCAGTCATGAAACGCACTTGCCGCGTTGCCATCAAACTGGTTTCGATTTTCTTCGGCGACGTCGCAGCTCATGACCGAGACGTCAGCCTGCATCCTGCAGCGCGCCCGCGTGCATTAATAAGTAAAACATGCGGAGTTAGTCGAGCTGTGAGCTGAGGGCAGGCGTTTCAAAGAAAAGGCTGCAAGAGGATCCATTGCATGTCGTGGCTGCTCGAGCTTGGTGTGTAACATTCTATTTGGACGTTGTTTACGTAATTATATAAATATGGCTTTTGCCTAATTGACTGAGAGAAGAAGAGGTGGTACACATTGCCATGCAAAGGTATCCACATACAGGGTCATCAGAAAGAATTGAGAAAAAGCGAATCTTCAAATTGCCACTAAATTTAGAACATCGTAATATCTTCAAAAGAGAATCCCTCATTATCAATTTCAGTTACCTCATGTAGCGTAATCAGAAAGCTCCAATGCCCTTAACTCTGAAAGAATCAGTTATTGTTTACATTAATTAACCCACGTCATGGTTGATGGATCAATAAGAGCATAACTTAAAAATCCACATTGAAACTCGAGCTCCAGCATCAAAAAAAATAAAATCAAGGCGATTATGACCATTACATCCATCCTCCTTGCACCTTCTTCGATCTGCTTCTCATCTTCTTACACTGTCGCCCATGAATTAAAGATAACGCTCGCGCGGAGGCATAAATAATGCTCCAGAGATAAGGAATTATTGCGGTCGTACGGTTTATCAAGCACTGCGAGGCGACCAGCCACTTCGGTGCCATCTCCAAGATGTAAAACATTCGAAGCGACAAATTTATTGTTGCCCAACGGCCGCGGGCTGCATCACCATGCCGCCGCTCGTTATACTCGGGGCTCTTAATAACAAAAGCAGCGGCGCAATCAAGTCACGGGTCGCGCGACGAAAAAATCAATTAAATTACATAAATTACAATGAGCAAACAAAGCGCGTAAGTTATTAGTGCGAGCACTGAATGCAGCGGCCGATAAGCGGATGAAGAGATCATGCATGTGGGATGGCAATAAATAAATGATAACAAGTCATTGGTTTGATTTTTAGAAGGCCGGTATCATTACAATTTGTAGCTGGAATTGGTGTTGAACTGTTGTTGTGTATTAACAAAGTGCTAATTATCACCCAGATTAATTATAACATGATGAATAGAATAATATCGAAATTTAGTGGAATTAACTGAATATTTATCATTTGCTTAGTGGAGGCTACAGAAAAAAACAAGTTCAAAGTAAACTGATCAACATGGGTTCATTCCTAACGGATCAAGAAACTTCCCCAATGAACCCCAAAAACTTCTGAATTCATTGTTCAACGTAACCATATTCAAATGCACTTGTCCCAATATAAATTATTGTTTCTAGCATGCCACAAAATTATATACAAGATGACTAGAAAACTCAATCTATAAAAATCCGCAAAGAAATCAAATATTTTTCTAAGAATTTAAATGGTTGTACTTCAGTATTTTCAGAATGTAGCTAAACCCTTTCCATAATCGCAAAAGAAGAGATAATTGTAATATTATAATACTACGCGCATGAAAAATAAGCACCAGTTGATCAAGAAGTACCAGAAGTTGAACTTCAACTTCTGGTTGAAGATGGACCACGCCGCCGGTAGTCTCGCCACTGTGTGTGGTGGACTCTCATTATTTTAAAATTTATTCATAGCTAACGAGTGCTATGCTCTTCTCCGGTCGGTACTGGAGGTTCAAACATATTACGCCACTACACGCGGTCTAAACATGAAAGAGAGGAGAAAGACAATGAAAATGTAACTTTCATAAATCTTTTATAGTCTCAAGTCTGAAACAAGCATACAACAAGCTTTGGTATCTTGGTTTAGTGGAATGTTTGTTAATTAGTCAAACAATTGCTAAGTAACTGTTCAAATCGATACCAGATGAGGGCATGTGTGCACTGTGCCTGCTTGGTAATTGTCATTAATGTCCTCATCATTAGCACAGGCAGGTGGAGGTTGATATCTTTCAAAACGGGGGCGGGTTATGTACATAACAGGTTTATTCCTTGATGATATAGCAATTAGACTGTTCATTTTATGTTTAAAGAAATGTAGAGGATATCCTAAAATAACATACCACATTGACTTCTTTAATAAAATATTATTATATATAATAAAGTATGATCTTTCTAGTATTCTTGTGTAATCTTGTTTAACTTGGTACTTTATGAATGCATTTTTTCGTTTCATTTTCCTAGGCAAGAAAGCAAACCGAAAGCTCAGATTACATTTTTTCCTGTAGCAGGACGTCATGTTTCTTTTATGGTCTTTCTGTGGTTAGTGGGGCGGCAGGGCATATTTATATTTAAACCTGCGCGCACGCGGCGCCACCGCCGGTAATGAACGGCGACGCCGAAACTGACACACGACCGCACCGTACGGCGGCAAGTGGCGTAAAGGTAAAACTAAACAAACTGCCACTGCTGATGTTGCATGCGGAAATCAATACTTCTTAGAGGATAAAACCACCCACACCTAAATAATGCGAGTAAAATTTTAAATACAGTAAAGATCATTGCTTGAAAAGGCAACGTAGGAGTGTAGAAAACTGTAACAGATTAAAATAAAGAAAAAATATAATTCAGGCATGTTCAAGTCAATAGGTCTTTGTAAAATTAGACTTTCAACATATACAAACCTGTAATTATTTCTAGACAATGAAACAACAATATGCAGTAGGTTTTATGTAAACTTAGCTCTCTATTTTAAATGGAGGTATTTGGAATTATATTTAAACTTCAAGTTTCAATTGGGAGAGGTTGTTAATCACAGAAATCATGCCGCCTGAAAGAAGCAAAGCCGTTTAATCCCCTTGGTAGGAACTTCAAAGGACAATTTTGGGAATTTATTGCATGGCCCTCGAAGCGCTAGTTAAAACTTGTATAATTGGTCGCAGTGTTTCGGAAACAGATTGGAGGCCATTATCGAGAGGGCGCGCGCTTAGCATGTGCACTTCCGCTGCCCCCGAGGTTTCTTTGTGTCCTGCCGCTGGATAAAACCGACCTCATTCTGCAATCTGCACCCTCGGCGTACACCCACAACCCTTTCGTGTTTTGCGCTTTCTGATTTCAGTTCAGATTCTCAAAGTAAAACGAGCTAAAATACAAAAGGGCATTAGTCTCCACAAATAAATACACCATATTTAGCAGAATTTATTTGTGGACACTGTGGTGATGAAAACAGGTTATAAAAGTATGTATGGTTTAGAAATGATTCAGACTGTTATGGAATAAGCGGTGTGGTTTCCTCGGTTAACCTTTTTTCTGGTTTAGGCGCGGAAAGAATGCTAAAATGCCGAATAAATGTCGGTGACGTGATCCCATTTCGACATGGTTTCATCAGCGTTTGCATGCGTCGGCGACTTGCTGGGAAAACAAAGAGTAAAACACGCGCAAGGAAAATCGATAGTGCCTTCACGTGGCTGCAAGCTTCAGAAGTTGAAAACGTTCAAACACTTGAAAACCACAATAATACACTAGTCTCCTATATATGATATGTAGATTCCAAGTACCGAGGAATCATCAAAATCATACGCCTGGATTCAAGGAAATTAAATAAATTGTGACAGAGCTAAAAAGGAACAATCTCCAGAAATTGCGAGTCAATCAAATGAGAAATAATATTATATGAATTTCATATGAAGATTTAAAATTATTATGAGGTCCTAGAATTTTAATTAGCTTTAAATAAACTCATATGCTTCATACTCATACTAAATAACTTGCAGATTTGGCAAAACCTTGTTGGGCATTTTACGAAAAGCAGTGCGCTCCCAAATTACATCTCCACCTACATGCAACATGGTCTTTTCTGTGGAATCAAATGAAAGCGTTAGTGCATCTGCATAAAACGAAATAAACCTGCAAAAAAGTACCCAATAAAATACGGTGCGCCCCAGACGGAAATGAAACGTATCGCTGTTTATCCGGTTTATTTAATTTCAGAGTGCCAGGGACGACCAATCGCGAATTATGCAATTTATTCGAGTGCTCAATGGCGCGATACAATTGATTTGCACGGGTGGAACTACAAGGAATTTCTTCACTTCTACATAGATTTCGAAGGCGTATGTTCCTCGAAGGAAAGCAAGCAGAAAATTAAACTTTGAGGAATTATTCATCACATTCTCAAGTATTAATGACTCGCTAAGAATAAGGATTTTATGATGAATTGTTTTAGTAATAATTCTGATCGATTTTTAAAGAGGACTTTAACCCAGAAAAATATTCAAATTGTATACTTCTTCTTCAATAAAATATTTCATGTACTGTAGATGATCAGATCGATTTAATGCCAGTCGAGGTTCCACAATAAACTCAATTGGATTACGAAGGAATATACTTAGTGACGATTTTATCCGTGTGTTAAAACGACGGACCACTTTTTAAATCACCCGAAAAGAGAAGATCCCAAAGTTTTGAGGTCTCAATTTTAGAAGAAAACACAACAAGTGACCAGTATTCTCTTTTACCAACAAGAGAATAAAATTAGAAGTAGATGTGTACTATTTAATGGATCTAATGTCTTCATTAGTTTGCCAACGCGTGTGGCATATCAATTATATCGATCCATTCCATTTTGCTCTATTTGTATACACTCTCTGGCACAGAGCAATCGATTTCGTAATTCGATAATTCCGTTTAGGAGGTACTGTGTTGTCCAACACAAACACAAAACGAAATTAACGCCAACATTGGAAGTCATCGTCGAGAGATCGATGCGGTGTACATTAAAATATATTGCTGCGTTTAATAATTTCATTTCGGAATTGCGATCTGAATCTGGAGTCGGCCTGGTAAAGGTTATTGTGTGGCGTTGCGTGAACGCTGTCGAAGTGCGCGTATATCAATAACGGTTCATGTCGTGATATCATCTCCTTTTTCTCTTGCAATCTATAATTAGGTTTCTATTTATAAGAGATTATAATCCGAAACGCGCGGCGCAAAGCACCCGCCCACATGCCTGATTGATTTCGTCGATCGATCTTCAGACACCTTCACTTGGAAGGAGACCCTCGAGCTTGAACTTGATCCCAAAATATTTTATTAACAAACTCAGCACATCAAATTATGGCTTTATTAATATTGTTGTTTATATGTAATTTACAACTATCACAAATTCAGTTCTATTGTTGTCAATTCCTTGGATCCAAGAGTCCAGAATCTTTCTACCAGTTGCATAAGATACCCAGGAATTGAATAGTATCATAAAAATTAAAAAATTATAAAAATCGAAAAGATTTCCCTTTGGTAAACATTAAGATTTTACTTCATCCTAATGGGATTTGAACTTCTCCACTTGAGATGAAGTTGCAGAATCTTGTCCAGTTAAGTTCAACTTTAAATATTCCTATTTCTTTCTGTTCCCCAAATGAATTTACAGTAGTTTCCATAAAAATGCAATTTCTGTCATTTAAAAGGAACCTTGAAATATTATGATCCTTCCATCTTAACCCTTCCTCAAGCCCAACCTCCTAAAGATGTCCATTCAGCTGGATTTGTGGCTTACATCTTTGAATAACGACCCTGACCCTAAAACTCAGTCCTCTTCAAGGAAACCCTATCAGCTTAAAGTAATCCCCCACAAACTTTTATTCCATCTCCATCACCTTCAAACGTCATCTCCGCTTACTAGATTTGATCGTTGATCAAAGAAATGACTCAAAGCCAAATGCGGCACTTTTCATCAGTCATCAAGCAGACCCGTTTACTATCATTTCGTTAAACTGGCTACCCAAAGTCATTAAATCATAATCGTCAAATTAGATCTCCTCTAATAGCAACAATGACAGCAACAAAAACGTTGGTATGATTTAGAACCAAGTTTACTTGCTTTGATTTGTGATATGTTTGAGTTTGCGGCGTGCGCTTCCGTTCTATTGTTTGTTAATTATTTTTATAGTCGAAAACAATTTATAACCGGATTTAAAAGCGGAGCACCGTTACAAAACTGAAATTATAAGCGAGGATTACCAACAAATAGAATTAATGCACAAAGCGAACAACGAGATCATATCGAATAAAGGTAATGGAAGTGAAATTCCATTGTGCTCAACGTACAATTCATTACACATTACACGTTAAACATTATATATAGCTAGGAGCTATAAGCAAAAATTAGTTATTAACCTTTGTTGTGAAACGCAGAAATTATTTTAATTGCACACAAAGGAGTATTAAAGTCAAACAGGAAACAATAATAGATAAAAGTGGTCCTATTTTGTTTAGAATATGTTCAAACATGCTAAAATTGTAGGAAGCTGAAAATGGTCTTAAAAAATGTCAATCAATCTGGAGAAAGTTAGGTTCTAATCAACGAGATTCAAGTATTATTCTATTAGATACTTCAGAACAATGTGATTTTCTGTTGCTGTTTTAAGATCAATATTGGTCCCTAAAATTTTGAAAAAGCATCAAAAGATAGAGAGGTCAGTGTACCGCAGGTTTTGCATAAACAGCAAAAACATTTTCTTGCTGAGAGTTGTACATGTCAAAAATGTTGAAATTTATGAATCATCACATTGTCACTCTTTGAATTTTGAATACTACCTGAAAGAAATTCAAAATCAAAATTAGATATACAAGTAAAAAATATTTCTCCTTTCGGTGCAATGAAAATTTCCAACAATAAGCGTGTCACCTCGGCATGTGTTGGTTACATTTACGTTACATACCGCCTTTTGCCGCACTTAACAGTCGCGCACCGAGTGCGACATGCGAAAGCCGCGATGAATAAATCGCCGCCGCCGCCGCTTTGCGCCGCCATTGTGTGTTTACGCGTAATTCAATGCGCGATATGTAAATAGTGTGCGCGCCAGAGTGCGACCCATTATGCGATGTGTTAAAAGTATACAAAACATTGTTACCATGTGAAATATGCACACGCCATGGTGTAACGATGGTGCTGCTGCTTTCCACTGCAGGAAAAAGAAGAAAATTCTCCATGATAGACTAGGTCGACTTGTAACAAAAGCATAATGTACTATAAGTTGTTCAACTCAGCTAGTAGCACCATAAAAAAACTCATTATCTCATTAAAGTATTTATGAGAAATGCAGTTTTATTTTTCATTTTTTTATCGTTATGCTCTATTAAACATTACTACACCTATTTTTACGACTTTATTTTGCAATCAACATTTCGCATGTTCTATTGTACTATACGTAGACTTGGAGTACTATAATTTCCAATTGATATTTCTTTGTTTTATAAAAATAACAAATATCTCGATATTTATCAACTACAATCAGGCATTTATTTCCATTCTGCCTGCAAATAATTCCGCTTTTCCGGCTTTTATTATTTTCCCAGGCTTTTTACTGGCGTTGGTTCTGTTTCATAACTCATTGGAGTAAGTGTAGTCTCTGAACTTTTAATGAATGCTTTCAAATAAGTTCACTCATTGGCGTGCTTAGTATGGATATTCACTGCACTTTTTTGCCAATTCACTAAAAAACATGACAAATAAACTAGCTTTAATTACTAAATACTGTAATTTGATTAAAAATCGATGAGTTGTTTTTATATATATAGTCCAAGCTGGTTGGTCCATGCGGTAAAGTGCGGTTCCTTTTGGATATCAAATT
>JAODGC010000006.1:211485-251732 GCA_027574925.1 Ecitoglossa quadriceps
TCTCATTTTTTTACGCCAAAACCATTGATCTTTTCCTTCTATCATTGGCCTTCCACTGCTTTAATTGGCCTGACTCAATCAAGACGTTTTCATTAATGCAACTTTTCCCAACTCGCCACCACGGCAATCGCAACACAATGGCGTAAAACAACAATGCAAGTTGCATGCAAGCCACAACAAGCTTATAATAAGCGCGTAAAATCCATCCGCACGCTGTGAGCTCATTGGCACAATTGCAAGCCAATTATAAATTTCTGCAACATTGAGCTGGTTTCCTAGCAAATAAAGTGAGTGTAGCAGAGTATACTTCCAGAATGATTTACCAAGTCTTTTTTATTTTATGACATTAAGTATTATTAATCATGTGTTTTCAATTCTTGGGGAAGCTTCTTAGCTAGTAAGAGGTGGTTTATTACGTTTATGACTGATTACATCCTCTGGGAACTAGATTAATGACTGATATTTGAATTGGGTTTTTATTTCCTAGTGCAGCCTAGCAAATGAACGCAAATTTTTGGAGAGAAAAAGAATTATTGATTAGACTTCTAAATAATTTCTGTAAATTAGGCCCGTGTAAATAGTGGTTGTTTGTTATCGATAAAGCGTTCAATTAGAATATGGAACGTGCTCAATGCGGGATGCTAATTGAGTGCAGCAAGTTGAACTAATTAACATACTTTAATACAAAATGTTCGAATGCACTGAATCAGCCAAGAGCATTGAAATTATTTAGGAATCTATTTGATCAATTCTGATAAGAATTATTTACTTCCGAGCCATCATAGAGATTAAAGCAAGTTCAATCTATATGATCAATTTTCAAGATATCTTAACTATATATTAATTTTCTAGTAACTATTCCTTCAAACCTCTCTCAATAGAAAGCTAAACCAACAAAATTATTATCCTCGCAGTTAAGTATCGCCAATTGCAAATCACACTGAAAGTAAGCCTGGGACTTCCTGCATTGTTTCGTATTTGGTTGAATGAGATTAGTGGTTTATTTAAACAATCGACTGTTAGATATTTGGTTCCTTAAACATTCCCAATATATTGCTTTGTTCAGGAAACAATACTAGTGCACCGGTCGCTTGAATGCAGAAATCTCAAATATCAGAAACGCTGAGTTTTAATTAATATCGAATTTTACCGTTGATTATATAAATAATGAAGCAGTGACTGGCGTGGGCAGCACGCCGGCGGCGGGACCTTCCTGGGCCTTTTGTAGTCGGTTCCAGCGCATAAAGAAATACAATAAACCGCGATAACCAGCATGCGTGTGAGGACACCATGCTTCGCGATGCATTAATATTATATAAAATATACTATGCATGCGCAAAGCTGCGGTTTTGGTATTATTAGTCGATGATAAAATGCCCGGATTTGCATAAATAGTTGAGATAACCAGTTTCCTGCTTTTAACTTAATACTGACCATTGGAACAATTCCGACAGAGTCTCAAGTCACTTCACTATTGACTTGGCTTTGCTGCTACATATGCAAACGTTTACTGTAAGTGGAAGGAAAAGGTTGAAAGCGTACACTTTTGCATATGTATACAGGGCGTTGCAAGGCATTGGAAAAAATGTGTTATGTGTTGGGCATGCAGTCGAGCTTAACAGATTTAAGTCGAGCCTTAAATGGCGAATGGGCACGCAGAAAACACGCATAACTCCGATTGGATTAGCGCTGCAAATGCGCGAAATGTGTGGAAAAATGATGGTGCTGCGGATGAAGAGCAGAAGACAAGAGTAATGCGTAAACTCTTCGATTTTATAACGGTTAATGTTCTATTTTGCTGCGACCAACGTAGGCAGAGAGAAAAATACAAACGAGATGTGTATACCGCACCTTATTCCGTACCGGGAGTGAGCTTGAAGTGAAAGCAGAGTATAAAAAATTGAATTTCATTGCAATATATGTGAGGTTTTACATTTGCATATTGGATAATACGTTGACGAGCAAATAGGCAAGAAAATTGATACAAATGCGTTAGGATAGATTTAGAATTTTTTATTTGGAAACTCTTGATCACCACCTAGACTTCAGCTTATTTCTTTCTCCACATCTACTTAGTACTGTATCCCTAAATTAGCAAAATTTTATACCAACTTTGTTTGAATACCACTTTAACCGCATTTACTGTTCTGTTTTCACACCTTTTGCATTCCATTTCCGCTTAGAACAGATATTCTGTTTTATTTAACATAGTCTTTATTTTACTCCTTCTTTAAACGATAACTTATAAATCCTATTCCGATCTTGCAAATTCTGAATTCAACCAAGCGTAAATTTTTACCATCCATCTACAACCTACTATTTTGATGAAATAAAAATAAATTCAAACTTTTTCTAAATAACATTGTCTGATGTGGAACATACCACTTTAATGGTTTATTCATTTTCGTTACCTGTTGAAACACATTTCCTTCCCCTTGGGTGATTATCGGACGCTCTACCTGAGCGAATGTTGAATGAAAGGCCCACTCGATCGGGAAATGCACACCCTACCAGCCCACCACTTCAACAGTAGACCCATTGCAACTCTTTCTTCCTCACCGGTTTCTGTTTCCAATTATAATGAACCTAATTAAGTTGGAATTAGTCTACAAACTAACAGGGTGTTACCTGCAGATTACTATCCAACGGGTAATTAATTCCAATTCTACCTGGGTGCAACAAAACAAACACTGCATGTAGAAGGTTACTTGCATAGAAGACTCCTGACTGTGAGATGCCCCAGCTGGATAGAAATGAAGTACACAGTATCAAAAACTCCTTCAATTCCAAGCTGAAGCGAGACCTGTATCAGTAGCTCAATTTGGTATGGAATTCGAACAACACGAACTGTCTCTATTACTCATAATGCTCAAGAGATAGCCTACTGATTATTACAAGAATAAATCTCCACATGTAAAAAATCTCTAACTCATATTCTAACCAAATCAAACGCCTTAAAACCTTGAGACATTATGGTGCTCCAATTTATATGCTGAATACTCCACAACGAAGCTTCGAAGGTTTCTGAGTGCTACTAAAATATGCAACAATTACACTAAAAGCTTTCAAATGTAGGATAACAATGACATTGCTTGAAGGCCCACACATAAATCCACATGACGCTTCCGCCTCTGTCGTGGAGAAAAATTAGGCGCCAGGAATGTTCTCATTCATTTCACTACCAGTAAAATAGGAGAGTTGGCATGTATGGATCTAAAGTCACTTTGCAGCGCCCTCAAATTATTTATCGCTCCCAATTTATTATTACGTGCCAACTGTGCTAATTTTGCGATTCTAATCCTGGCATTTCCCATATTAATGTGACTAATTTGTTGATGATTTAATCAATTTGGGATTCCTCCCCCACAACAATTTTTGCTACTGGCAACATGTTACAATTATGCCCTTCCAGTGATGATGAAATGGGAACAAGTTATGAATCCATGCATACCAACAGGCGACGCATAACGCCATTGTGCACCGCCTGTCGCTTTGGAAACCATTTCAATGCGTTACAAATGACGCATTAAATGTGATATTTCACGCAGGATAAATGCATGATGTGCACTATCGGCTTGTTCGGCGCAATTCAATCTGCATGCAGACGGAACGTGTGAGATAAATGCAATACTCACAGACAATAAGACTGAGTTATGCCAGCAATTCCAGGCACAATGTACATATTTAGATCCAGGACCCAGACAGAACAGACTTCAGTCTAGCCTCGGCACTTTTCAGTCATCCCACTGGAAGGATGCGGATTAAATGAGCAAATGGATTAGAATTGCTTTGAGTTTATATAAAACCAACAAATTATTCTCACCTCAAATTTAGCGAGGGTATTATCCACGCATGACGAAGGTAATTAAATATTAAATCGTTATAATAAAACGTGAATTACGGCCGTGGGTGGAGCTGGCCAGCGGCTGGACGTGGAGGATTTATGCGTGTGGGATGAATTTATAAAAAAAAATGGATAAAAAACGTTGTGAATCGTGTCGCTAACACACAATGGGTATTAACGTAGAATGCCCCATAGACAGAGGTGTTTTTAATTCTTTTTAGGGGCCAAGTGTGTCCCACGGAATCACACTGGTCATTGACGTAGGTTTTTTAATCCCTTGGAAGCAGCGACAGGAGCTATCTGAAATGCTTGGACAATTCGAGAGCATTAATCTGATTCAGTATTAAATATATCACTTTTTAGTGATTTTTTTAAAATGTGTGCATCAAATTTGTAACATTTTGTATTTCCCGTAGATTGCAACCAGATAAATACATCAACCATATCGTAAAATATAAATTTAGCTTAGAGTTCCAGACCTTTGTTAGCTTGACAAACGTAGGAAATTTTATTTGTTTCAGACTCATCTATACAGCTTTGGTGTGGTTGCCTTAGCAGACTGCAACCAATGTCTGGGACCACAAAATACTATTAATTCTATGCTTTTAATCCAAGATGAAAGGCGCACACACACCAGGGGTTGGACTTTAATAAAAAAATTCACATAAACTTGTAAAAATATCTTTTTGAAGAAAGGTTTTTTTGAGTTGAAGTATGTTTGCTACTGAGGCAATACAGTCACTGTACAAGAAAAGGAAATCAACGTTTCCTGAACTTCCGCTGTGAATTAGATATTAGCGTGATATACTACCGCTCCCGCCGTCTGCCGACCTCCTATATCATTCAGGGGCGGCACTCGAGTCGAAGGAAATTAATATTCATTCGCTTAATTATAAATCCTGGTAACAACATTCGATTACGTCGCCATGGGTCTACATTAATTACAATCATATCTAAAATGGGGGCACCAATTATGTATGGAAAGTGTATAAGATCGAAATGCGTGTGAGCGAAATAAGTCGCCTTCCAATCTGAACCTATACTTAAACATTAAATAAATGTCAATGTCATAACCCCACCCAACATAAAAACATCTACCTATAATAAATCCGAAGAGAATTTGTCATGGCATTATTTGTTTACCAATTTCCTGTCCTGCTACCAACTCTATTCCAAGCTAAAATTGATCATTTGGTCAGTTGATCAGTATTTCTGAACATCCCAAGCTGTGTACGTTTGTAATAAGAAAAGCTCAGACTATAAATCAAACTTTACATGGTTAATGTGGTCCGAGATGCTTTATAATCACTCTTGGCTGACCAACGTTTTGGGTATTCAAGTTGCATCCCGGCATACATCTTGAACTGTTTAAACTGCATCAATGTTAATAATTCAATTAATCCTGACGCTTCCCGCGAGCGATGTGGAAATTTTATGCTATTATGCTAAAGCCCTGTTAAATAGGTTGTAAGCACCGAATTTCGTTTCATTAGTTGCCAGCCATTTTGGGCCCGAGCTTAACTCGTTCATTATTCAACCGAGGTTCATTGTGATGCAAAATAAATAAATGTCTTTCACGACAAGCGTGCTGAAAAGAAAAACGTTTTCATCTCAGCCATTAACTCGCTTTTATTGGACATATTACTTCCTACTTAGTCGACAAGTCTAATCGGAATTTATCTCAGAATGGACACAAAGACACTTTGTCAGCAAATGCAGAAGATGGATTAAAAAGCTTACTGTCATTGGGAACTTCTACCAGAATTCTTCCATCTAAAATGAAGATTAAATTCAGTGGACTCTTGTAATAAATGCTTTTCAATATTTAGCCTAAAATTTCTATCCACCTTTCAGGGCAATAACTCTTGGATTTAGTTCAATTTCGGGCAAACGGCCGTGACATCTTTATTGGGGTGCTATTAACATAAATTCGGATCTAGGATATACTCGCCCGAAAGCATTTGGTCGACGGTAGCAACCACAGTGCAAAAAAAGAAGAAGATGCGCACAAAATCGATGGAAAGTGCAGAACCGCAAAAAGCAGCATGTTAGGACCCCTCAATAAAAATAAAATTTTATTTCCCGCAATATTTAATATTTGCCTGGAATATGAAAGTGGTTTTACACGCAAGCCATCGCAATCTACACCAATACGCAGTAGTCAGCGGAGGATTTTGCTTTTTAATTTTACTTTTTAGCTACTCGTTACTTGCGTTACCAACCAGCGAGAATAAAAAATTGGTCGTCGGCTGTTTCAAAGCCTCCGGTTGCCGAAAAAGTGAGAAGATAAAAAAATTGAAATAAAGTACCATCCATCATATTAACATCATATTATTACAACGTGCTCACAGAGCCTTTTTTTGGAGACCGCTCCAGTTAAAATTTAGAAGCGAAGCACATGTTTGGATACTGGATAGTAGAACCTTTTGCTGTTGGTTGGATAAGCAAACGTTGACAGTTGTCAAGCTAAATAAGATGATGATTAATAATAAAATTGAAATAAAGTGACTTTACAATGATTTAATGTCCTCACTTGGAATCGTTAATAATATTCGTTGTATACCTTGGCTTTAAACCAAAGTAAGGAACGGAATAGTAACACCCTTGCTTTGCGTTAGATATTCATTGCGCATGTGGTCACACCCAAGAACTATCATTTGCCTGTCCATGTTCGTGTTGTACATTTTGTTTTCTAACGTGACTCCCAGCAAGTTTCAATGTATCCATCGGTTTCTTGTTGCTTCTTGTTTCATGTTTCATTTGGGCTTTTTCTTATTAAAATGCCGAATGACATCTTGGCATGTGTTGCTTTATACTGAGTGTTTCTCATCTAAAAATAACCTCCTAGATGAACACATGTTCTCCTTCAAACATGTTAAGTTGATCAGTTGTTGTTGACTTAGTTGGACCTTCTGTAGAAGACGTAACTAATACTGGGATTGGTCATGTTGGGTAATTGATTCACACTCCCTTGGAATCTGCATATAATATGTGTAAAGTATTATTTTACATTTTACACTTAAAGAAACTGAGAAACGGAGAAACTTAGAATTACGAGACAATGCGACGCGCGTTAGTGACCCATAACTCAATTCTTCCTTCCTTTAAAGTCCAAGCAGAAAGCTTGCTTGAAAAATGAAAAATTTTCCAATGAGTTGGGTCATTTTAACGGTATGATTTTAGCAAATACCCAAAAATAGATCAATTTGAATAAAATTACAAAATAGGTGTCATTCTTCTAAATCTGTTCTAAATCATCCAAATCTGTCAAAATGTCACTCATAAAAGTATTTCATTTCAAAATATTTATTATCGCCAATGAAAGAAACCGGTAGCTTTGAAACTTGGTCATCTGTGGCTCATGTAGTTCCAATAAATTAGAAAGCTGGAATAATAAAACGAAAAGCTAGCATATTTTTATTACACCCTATAGCAACAATGGCGTGAAGGGTATAAGTGCACCAGTTGTGTAGCAATAAATTCTTATACAATCATAAACGAGGATACCAACAATGAAGGCCGGGGCGTGTTATGGCTACGGCTACTGGAAGGTTGAGAAAAGTGGTTTTCCAATTCTAGAATAAAATTGTGAAAATGTTAAACTACAAACATTCAAATATCTGCCACCACTTCCATTTCCACGAACAAAAAATAATCTAGGTTTCAATTTGTTTTTTTGAGAAGATGTACTCAATTTGCATAGATTCAATTCGAATAAATAGGGATTCAATTGAATGAAATTCTGAAATTGATTTTTTTAACCTGCAGTTCTGTAATGATTTCTTCGAAAGTGGAATGATAATAAAAGTGTTGATGTTAGGCTTAACTGTATGGAATCCACATTTGTTGCCTAACGGTGAAATAGGTTCTTGGAAAATGCGTTACCAGTGCGATCACAATGATACAATTTTCCTCACCATCGTGTCATTTCCATTGTTCCATTTTACCCACTTTACCCGTTATTTTCGTAATAACGCAGGACACTACGTATTCATGTATGAGCTTTATACACATGCCATGATATTTGTAAAGTTGAAATAAAGAGAATGACATGTCAGCTCGTAAATAATTCACCGCACTTATTAATTTTGAAGAAGTGTATTTTATTATCCGACCATACAATGATAATTAATCGCGCTACCAGCAGGACGGGTCACCAAGTACGGAAAAGCACTTTGTATGTATGCATTCATTAATATAACGAATCCATTTATGCCGATCAAATAAAAGCCATAGGAAGCGCGGTCTACTGAAAAAAGTCATTAATTAGCGAGGCACGCGATTCGAGCGCCAGGCGACGATTCTGAAACCGGTGAAATTTCCTTAATTCGTTTCGAATGCAAATCGAAGCTTTATATTCAACTTTTTTATTCCATGCCCAGGTCTTCGAACGATCTAATTTTATTTCTATTTTTCTCTGAGTTTTATCATTTCCTCTATTCTAAGCTAGCAACTTGCACTAAACGAGTTTCGCTTGCAATGCACGAGCTTAACTTGAGTGTCCTAGATATTATATATCATTTTATTAGTAATTTATTTATTGATGTTGTTGCACGGCTAGTACAGGATGTGATGAGATACTTAGAACGTAGGAAACAGATAAAACAAGGCCTTCCAATGAAACGATGAATCAAGTCACTTAGCAAAACAAAACTTGTTCATATTATTCATCCTCTTTGCTTAGTTGTTTGGCTCTTAGTTTGGTGACTTTCTAAAAAAGTATTTACAACTTAATAATAGCATCGTGTTGGACGGTTGCATTGCTATGATATATTCAGGGCTTAAAACGGTAGTTTAAGATTCTATTTTTTTACAATTTACAACTCAATTTGTTACTAGCAAGGCACACGCCATGACTTTCTAGTTTTCTCAGTATCTGCCTAGGTTTATAGCACCAAATGCCCGCAGCGAAATAGTTATATTTGCTGTAAAGTCGCTGTAAAGTTTCGACTTCACGCGGAAACTTTTCAACTTGCTGTAATAAACGTAACATTCCAAGCTACTGTAAATCTAAGCATGACTAAATATGTACTTCCTTATTGTATATTTTTCAAACAACGCGTGTTGTTGATTCTGAATACTAACCAATATCTCAAACGTAATTTAATACACAATCTGTGACCTGAATTGGAATGCTTCATGTTATCCAATTTTCTCCCCATTTTCTTTTCTTGTTGAAAATTTGCTTTTATTCAAAAATAGCAAATTTTCACTGTGGATTTAATTTATATTCTGCTTTATTCAATGTAAAATCCTGATTCCAAATCAATACTTTCTGAGAATATGAAGAAACATCACATCTTATATCAGACTTTCTCGGAAAGTATTTAATCTTTTAATTCAAACTAAAAGAAATGCAGCTTTCAATAAGAATTTGGAACTAAAATAGTAATTCTGCATCTAACATCTGAAGCATTGAAGGCACGTGCTACAATTTGAACATTACCTAGACAAGGTTAGTGTGAAGTGTGAAGCTTCAGGTAGGTAGTGAACGAAGGAAGATTCCATTTTCTCGGTAAAGCATAATGAAAAATAAACATAAACACAGTATAAACCTCTCACTATCTAGTAGAAAATAGCTTTTGTGTTGGGAATATACTGATTGCAACTTGTTAATTCATCTTTATTAAATTAATATGAAATTTGTTAAAGCTCAAAAATATTGTTTTTCTTATAATAATTTCTTATAGTTATTTTCATATAGTTTTCTTATAGATATATTAAACATTGGGCAATAATCATTAACGCCAATGAGCAGGCAGAGCAGTTGAATTTTGAGACTGTGATTATAATGCTTGAAATTTATCTCGTATTATAAGGAATACTATTGTTTATAGTTAATAAACAATGAAATGTTAAGTAGGAGATTACTCTTTTTTTTACTTTAATATTGCTACTTCCTTTTCTCCATTTTATTACTTTCCCGCACTTCTAAAACAAAACCGAAAAGAAGAGAAAACTGTCTGTAATATTGCAAAAATTCAATATGGCAAATGCATAGCCTTTTCCCTGTAAGAAGAGCAAAAGCGGCGCTTTATTTTCCATCGTATTTCCTATAAATATTTGCCCCCGATTTGAATATGCGCGCACATACTTCACTGATATCGGAAGCGTTGCACCCGCCAGCAATCCGCGGAGCATTCTCAAACAACCGAAAAGATCCAAACGATTCCACTTTTCTAATATGAGTCTGCCGGCGCTTCTTTTATTTTATTGCGCCGCCGCGCGACTTTTATGTGCTCATGTTTTGCATCTGGGTCTCAAGCACTCCAGAAGGAGACAAAGAAGACAAGTTTTTCTCAGTATTCCTTAGTCCCCTCCTAGGTAAGCGAAGTACTTATTTACTTACTATTATTACCTTCCGAATGGGTCTGCTCCAAATTCTTTTAAAATAGAAAATTGGAAAACGTTGTTTTATAGGCACCAAATAAGCAGGTTGCAGGACGCGATTCTGACTGCCGGCATTCTCTGGCGTGGCAATTAAACGTGCACAGCAGACACACACGCCCAAATTGACAGTTTTGTTTTTTACTAATTCGACGCTGGCGCACAGAGGCATGCAGGCGACGAAAAATTGAATCCGTAAAAAACGTTTTATTATACATGATTAGCTACAAGAATGTTGTCTAATAGGCTCTGCTTACTTAGCTTATTGCCTGCACCATGTAGGATGAGAGGACCGGTTCGGAATCGGGCAACTGTACTTTTGACTTTACTAACTTCACCAGCAGATCATTTGTGTTTCTAATCAATAAATGTCATTAGGGAATGTCTGCGTGTAAGCAACAAGTACAGAGAGACGGGAGATAAACTTTTTCTGTATCATGCGCAAATGCATTTTGATTTGCAATGAAATTGAATCTTCAAGTCTCTAGTGTAAAGCGCGTTTGTCGAAAGTTAATTGCAGCAATTTTGTATTACGCACTAAGTGTACCTGTGTATGGATACTGTAGGTGCATTTATAAACACGCGCTTGGTGCTACAAGGTAAAAAAAAGTTAATTTCAAGCGTGCCAGTCGAGTTGATTTCCTGTACACTTTAAACCGCAGAATATTTAGCTTAGAACAAAATAACTAAATACAACTGTGGTGACTCATATTCTTGTCGGGTATTCAGCCTAGGTGCCCACATTTTCCTACAACATTTTTCCAAATTTCTGCACTGGTCTTGTCTAGTTCTTATTTGAATCTTGGGTCTGTTCCACTTGATATTGAATGTTATGGCTTAGTAGGTGCGCATACATAGTCACTACTTGCCCATCGTCATGGCAGACTTGGTATTAATATCTGCCTTTAGCCGAGCGCGCGCTCCACGACCGTAAATCATACTTATATATAAAACTGCAGCGCCCGCCGATCTAATGACCATCCTACGCTTCCAACTTCCAAAGACTCAGCTCCACGCTACCTCAGAGTGTGTCCGAGCGTGGAACTCGTGCAAGAAGTAATAGCCGTCTATCTACATTTACATCCATGGAGTGGACCATAAGCGAGTGATTTTTATGTGCGCGTCGTCGAGGTGGTACCATCATCGGCTCCGGGAAATAACACGCTGCAGTCACACTCGTGCCGGTCGCAATCTGCAGGCCAGTCACACAAGGACTGTGCAGAGAAGACTTGAACTAGTTCTAACCGAGCTGCGAGTATGTGGCTTGCAAGAAGATGAGGTACGATGCTCGAGGAGGTCATTTAACCTGGGTCTTCAACTACCGACTCTCCTCACAAATACACGAAAGCATCTCCAATGTTGATTACTAATAATTATTTGTTGTGCACATTTGATCTACACATCATTCAATGTCTTGCCTTCAAGGTCTCCTTGATGATGAACAAGCACTAGTATTAAAATGCTTATTATTTATTCACCATCTTTGACTTCTTGTCTTGTGGAATGACAATTAACCCTATTGGCTCTTCTTTTTTAAAGAAGGAAAACAGAAATTTATTCTGTGCGCGTGCAAATAAAATAAAAACCGGTAGCAAACCATCAACCCTTTTGGAATATAATATCACGCCTTGCATTTAAAACAATCAAATAAAAAGGACCCCATTGTCATTTTTTTTTAGCTGACTCCGGGCGGAACATAAAAACACCACACCGGAATACATAATGCTCTGCAACTTGCGTGGGCAACATAAATAATTTATATCAAACGTCTTCAAATGCATTAACTCTGACTAATGTGCTCTCGTTTCGTGAAACTTTGACCCTACAAGACTTTCTTATTTGGATAATAAAAAAAGTTTTACTTTTCACTCTAGCACTCTAATTAAACTGCATATGTAATAAAAGAGTGGAGTAAAAGTAAAATAATTTTACAATTACAGTAGACTCGTGCTGATGAAAATGCTAGCCAGCTTGAGTTAAAATCATTGGGTATATTGTTAGTTCTATAGTCTGATAAATCAACAAGTTGCTTGGCACATATCCAGCAAGCAAAAAAAAATAGAATAAAGTTTACCTAGTTAGAGTTAAAATAAAACAATTTAGAGAAAGAAGAGGTATATTAGAGATATTACAATGTATGCAGGTGTAGGTTGATGGTTGGTAGACCATGGTTTAGTGAATATTTTGTATATAAACCACAAAAAGCTTCCGTTTTTCCAAGTCCCCTCATATCTACAACTTCCACATGCGACCAAAGTTTATGTCCAAATGGCCCTAATGCAAAATGGTTTCGTGAGGGAAAAAGTTACGAGCAGCTGTTGTCGGTAGAAAATTGGTCACCCATTATGAATCATAATATTTTGCACTATTTCATATAACCACAGAAGCTGTGTATATAAACAATGTGTTTTAACTTTCTATCAAATTACCAGAAACAGCAAAAAAGCAACATCAGTTGATGATTAGGTTGACTCATAATCATGCAGCATTATTATTCTAGAAGCGGTTCCCTGTAAATATGCAAAAATGCATTATAATTACAATCATACGCTTGTAAATGCAAACATTTGATGGCAGTTGATTGCATCGATATCCTGCCATCTTCCTGCTGTACTTAAAGACAATGTGCACTTCAACTGCATTCCTCTACATGGAGTATTCACCGAAACTTGCCTGGATTATGCTGCAATGCACGTCGGATAAACCCACAGAGTGTTTTATAAAATCGCAACCGACAGTTCGCGCCATTGGAGTAAACAGTCAACTTTAATGGTCCCACTCAATATATTGCTGTGCATTGTGTACTCACCGCTCAGCTTTATTTACTCGCGCATTTACTTTGCATAATTAAGAGCGTTGGGATTGCCACTTGAATAAACATTATCATATTCCGTTGTCTAAACGATGTCGATCTGCGGGCGATTTCAACATGGATATAAAGTATCGACACTCATTGTTCGCTTCTTTCATAACCGTTTGACTCGTTTTTTGTTTTTCCTGCTATCAAACTGTCTATTAACGGCTGCATGGCAGTAAGAGATTCTTCTGCGACATACAATGTTAATATCCCTGCTAATAATAAAAAAACGCACAATGCATTCTATTTAAATAGAGTGCGGCAAATAGAGTCTGCATTCGTGGCCTGCATATATCGGGCGGCAGTGTATAGAAGTGCAGATATGGAGGCTTTCTTGCAACAATAAAAACTCGTTCTGACTGTGCGAGACATAATAAGGCCGTCTTAATACAATTCGTTTTTTATCATTATTATTATAACTTTTATTGTTATTATGCTCATGGCGAGCTGGGGACGATTATGTGGACGATTGTGCAGCGTGTCGTGATGACGCCGATCGATTTCCGAATGCGATTGCATCGAACTGCAGCTGATAGAAAAAGTGAGGCATGCTTTTTGCTCGGCTTTGAGCACGACAATCGCGAGTTATAATTTTACAGCCATGCCTTTTTATTTTTCATCATCGGTGAGATAAAATACAGCTTTGATTGTTTTTTTTTGTCGGATTTTCTGGCGTAGCAGGAATAAAGATGAATTCTCGATACTTTTTGATATATCATATAGTTTTATAGCCCATTGTTTGATGATCAACTATTAAAATTATTATTTTGGTAATTTGTCAACCTGATGGACTTAGATTATATCTTGAGCCTATTAAAACGCGTCCTGATGCAGTTTACATTCCTGTAGTACATTGAACAGCCTGGATATTTTATTGAATGCAATCAGCATTGATCGCATTGTGCCAATGTGTATATAAGTCACGCGGGGGTTTATTAGTCGAAAACAAAGCCAGTATGAATCTGAGTGCGCGCCCGATGTCCATTGTCCTGCGGATTACAAGCGCTAAGTGGTCTCAGCACAAAGGCGAGACGCGTCATCGTCCTTAATGATGTTGATCCTAGTCAGATAGGGGATGACTTCGGCACGATCTACATAGTCATGCACTAAGTTGTTTTACTCTCATATTACCTCCTTTTATACGAGGTGTTGTACAATTTGAACGTTTTTTGCAAAGCAATTAAAATGTTTGTCATTGCGAAGATTGCTGCCAACTGAAGCATGGTGTATCGAAAGCAAAAGCAATTCCGATTTCGACAATACGTGCAAATTGTGTGCGAACAATCCAGGTCGAGTGCCATTATGCAGTCCTGCATTATGCGTTCAATTCGCGTCACTCTCGAGCTGGAATGTTTTCAGGCGGGAGACAAGATACTCGACGATTCAACGCAAACTCGGCACTCACCTCGGTAATGTCGTCGGTTGTCTGCACCCTGCCTGTTGGGACTCTGAAGTATTTCAGCTCCCACAGAGCTGCTTCGAGGGCTTCCTGAAGAAGTAGTTATGACAATTGGGGAAGCACACAACACACAAAAGTCTAAACACAGCCGGTATTATTCACATCGCATATTTATTTTCCAAAATTTGCTCCAATCGTCCTCTCATCAACTTGTAAAAAATATTCACAAATCATACAAAAAGAATCATAATTGAAATGATAATAATATTAAACAAATAATAAATATATCTATATACAAAAATGTACAAAAATAATACAAAGCAATTAGTTCCTCTTTCTTTCATTCATATAGTACACTTTTCTGCGATTTGTTCAAGTTTAAGAGTTCGTTCTCGTTTAACATTAAAGTCTTTGTTTATAAGGTCTAATCAGTCAAGTAGGTTATCACACAAGGTAGGCTTGCCCGCCACCTCCAGATTGTAGCATCACATGTGGTGGATGTGGCCTCCATGGCGGCCCACGCCTTCCTGAACCACGCTCCAGAGTGCTGTAATCAGAGTCAATGCTGGAGTAGATGTGGTCCGACAAGGGACGTGGCTCTTGCGCACGTCGCATTGGCCGTGGTGAGGGTGTCGCAGTCGTCGCCGAGGAGTAATTAGCATCATCACCATCATGACTTAGTCCTGCTGTGTATGCTGGTGGCGGGAACATCTGCATGCCGGGACTTGGAGGTGCCGGCGTCTTCATCTTCTCTGGATACGTATGGCTATGAGTCCCATTCGCCACCACTCGAGATTCTATCGTGTAATTATTGATGTTACGACGATAATTCGCGTTGATTTTGCCGCGTGGTTCTACCGAAGGCATGGCGTATTTAAGTTTCTCAAGGAATCTCCTCTCACCCCATCGTATGCGATGTCCTGTTTTAAGATAGGGACGCAACTCAGGATCCAATTCCGCCTCTGGGAGCGCGCCATCTTCAATTATGATTAGTTTGAATACGCGACCCTTCAATGCCTCATGCAGAGCTTGCCGGAGTTCAAACCGCGACCACTCAGTTTGCATAAAGTTGCGCGTGAGGAAAATTATCACTCGCCGACTGGATTCCGCTGCTTCGAGGACGGCAGGGGCGGCATGTTGGAGATAAGCAGCGTGCGGGAGGTCCCGGTAGTGCAAGCATAGCTGGAAGGTCTGTTCCAGTTCGGAAGCGAGTGATTGCACCACCCATTCCTCGTCTTTGGGGCTGTAGCACACGAAGCTGTCGTAGAGCTTATCGCGGTCCTCGAACTGTTTGGAGGCAGCGGCGAGAAAACTGCACAATCGCACGCCATACCGCGAGTACAGCCACACGCGCACCGGATCGCGAAACACGAAGAAGAGAACTAAGATCAGCAACAGAAGGAGGATGATGCAAAGCGTGATCACCGCCGTAGGGAGATAATGCAGTTGGAACACACTGTCAAGCACACTGCTACCGGCATAATAGTCACTGCACACGGTGCTGTTCAAGTCAAGCTCACGACGCTGGGGTGGTTTTGAGTCCGTATTGTAGCACAAAATGTCCGCACTATCAATCACTTTCGCGGCATTGTCGGCGACCCAGGAAGTAAGCTCCTGAAGGAACTTGCAGCGGCAGGACCACTGGTTATTGGCGAGACTAAGCTCAGTCAGGCGTTTGTTCATCGACAGCTGCCAAACGGGAAAGACAACCAGCTTGTTTCCGTCCAGACGAAGTATCTCCAACGACTTCAACGGAGTTAAAGTCATGTTTCCGATGTAGGCGATGAGATTGTTCTGTAGATATAGCTCCTTCAGGTGTGCCAAATGTTCGAATTCGTACCCTTTCAGCTCGAAAATGCGGTTGTTCTCCAGATGCAAAGTCTCGAGTGCATTTAGACCATTGAAAGTGCGGTTCTGAATTGTTTCAACCCCACTGTTGTTAACGTACAGCACGCGCATGTTCTTCCGGCCGATAAAGAGATGGTTTTGCAGCTCTTTGAATTCATTTCCGTCAACATATACCTCAGTGGCGTCCATTGGAATGCGATGTGGGATCTCGGTGGCGTTCTGGCCGGAACAATCAACGACGTTGGTGTTCCAGGTCTGATCGTGATAGCAAGAGCAGTTGTTGGGACAGGTCATTTCACAGTCACAAGCGTCAAAGTCACAACAATGGCAGAGGGCAAAGCAATGGGTTTCGTACTTGCACAGGAAGTCGCCGGGTTTGGCGCGGGACAGCGGCATGTGTGTCATGCCACGGGAATGCGTCATGCGGCACATCACATTGTCCAGGTCCATCACTCGCGGATACTGTCGCGATTGGTTCATGTTGTTGATCAGTTGCAGCCACTCCATGGTGCAATCGCAATGGAAAGGGTTGCCGCCGATATAGACTTCCGGAAGTGAGCGGTTCAACGGCACCGGGGGCAGACGCAAAGCGGACAGCTCCATGTTCACCAAATCGTTGGAGTACATATCCACTCGCGTAAGACTAGTTTTGTCTAGGAACGTATTCGGATGCACTTTCTTAATAAAGTTGTTGTTGATGAATAAAAGTTCAATACTGTTCGGTATGCTCATTGGCGAGATTTCACTAATTCTATTATGACTAGCATCCAGCGTCTTGACGCGAATCGTGTCTTGCATCTTGTAGTAGTTGTTGAGGTGCTCGATGAAATTGCCATGAATGTCCAGCCACTTGAGATTGCTTGGGATGAACGCGTAGTCGAACCACACGAGATGATTGCCGGATAGATTCAGCCAGAGCAGGCTGGCGAGCGTCACGAAGATGCCGTTAATGTCCGTCAGGTAATTCTCATCCAAGCGGATCGCCTCGATTTGCATGTTACGCTCGAATGTACCCAGCTCGATGTTGTGCACCCTGTTCTTAGCCAGATTCAACACTTGCAAACTGGGCAGGTCCCAGAACATGCCGCGCGTGAGATTGCCGATTTGGTTCTCAATGAGGCGCAGGCCGGTGAGCTGATTTAAATTCTTGAACGTGCCGTTCTTGAAGCTGCTGATCTGATTCTCGCCGAGATCGAGCGTCTTGAGGAAAGTGAGCTCTTGCACGGCTTCCGGAACTTCTTCCAACACGTTGGAGCTAAGATCGAGTTCCTTCAGCGCTGAGCAGTTGTGAAAGGCCCCGACATCAACGTTGACAATCAAATTATTGTTTAGCGTTAATTTGCTCAGCACAAAAAGTCCATTGAAGAGCAAAGGGCCGATGGTATTGAGACGATTTTCGGCAAGATTCAATGTGTGTAGATTGTAGAGTGGCAGGAAGGCGTTATCTTCGATAAAACCAATGGAGTTGTTACGAAGATCCAAGATTTGCAAGAAAAATAAATCTTTGAATGTGCGGCCATCAATGCGAGTGAGTGCATTGTGGGACAAATTCAGCACAATCAAGCGGATTAATCCAGTAAAAGTACCCGCATCAATATGGCTGCTCGTCAACTGGTTGCCGGAGAGATCCAACACTAGAAGCTGCTCTAGACGGTGGAATAAACCCTTTGCAAGTGCAAACAATGAGTTGTTTTGTAAATGCACTTCTCGCAGCTCGCGCAAGTTTGTAAACAAACCCTGGGGTAGTTCGCTGATCATATTGTTGGCGAGGTTGAGAATTCTTAGTGAGACAAGCCCACTCAGAGCATCGGCGGAAAGTTCAGTGATATTGTTGAATTGCAAATTCAATTGCTGCAGACGACGTAGCCGCGAAAAGCCTGAGGTGTCGCTGAGCGACCGAATTTCATTGAAAGACAGGTCCAATGCTTGAAGGTCCATGCTGCTGCACATCGCGACCCTATCGTTTCCATCGCCAAACCCGAGGCGGTCTGCGTTTTTAATTCGATTGCGAGTAAGATTAAGTGTTTGCAAATTTATCAAGGGGCAGAAGACACCATCAGGTAAAGCGCGGATGTTGTTATCACCCAAGTGCAAAATCTGCAGCTCCTTCAATCCAGATAGACTGATCGTAGTCAATTGAAGTGACTTTCCAGTTGACCATTCTGTATTACGTGTGTTAATAGCTATCTTCCTTAGAGATTTCATCCCAAAGAAGGAGTTACTAGCAATATTTGTTAGTTTACAGCTCTCAATCTGCAACTCTTGCAGATCCTCAAGCCTCCTGATGGCAGCTGAAGGCAGTGTGCTTTCAAAATGCACTTCATCGTTGCAAAACAACCGTAGACGAGTGGTGCCATCCGGTAGAGTACTCAAATTCGCGACCGATTCATCCAGGGTCCTCAACCTACAGGTGACTGCAAGTCGGGTCGCAGAGGTGCCATTGGTGTCCAGCCTAGTGTTGCATTGTTGGGGACCATCAAATCTGGCACTCAACACTACGGTTATCAAAGCCACGAAGGCCAAGATACGCGAAGAACACATCTTCACCAATGGAACTTAGAAGAAACGAAAAAGTTTTTAAGTCGCAAACGTACAGTTCGTGACCATGTCCCAACGAATTGCACCAACTTGATAACTACTACACTTCGCACATGGCCAAGTTTAATCCACAACTATAAAAGTCCGACTGAACACAAAACGCGCGCTAGATGAACTTCTTTTATTCAATTGTCAGGCACATAACTTGATCCATTCGGATGCGGTTGCCAAAGATTTGTTCGAGTTTGTGCTGCAACACGGTAAACTACGCGTTGCTCGTATTACTTGCTTTTACAAACTCGTACCGAGCCAAACAACAGTCGACGCAAGACTAAACTCCGAGGCGTACTGCCGCTCGTATTAAACTCGAAGTGGAGGGTCCTGAGCTGCGCGAGCGCATTGGTCCCGAGCTTTCGCAGGCAACCGCTTTGGAAGGCGCCACCGTACAGTGTCTCCTCCAGTTCTCCGAAGACGTGCTTTTCTACCTGGCCATGGCCTAACCGCCGGGCTACAAAATAATCCTCGCCCAGCACGCAAGAAAACCGATTAGATTTTACTTTGGCTTAAAAAGATAAGAAGTTACTTTTTCGAAGCTCAACGAATAAACTACCTGCCGGATTAAAAACGCACGACAAAGCAATTCTGCGACGAGAACGCACAGACAGCAACAGCAATGTGCAAAGATGCGCAAAATTTCAAACATAAATATATGTTGTTATGACGTTGAGTCTTAAAGCGTTGGACCATCTTCAGCAGAGGATTTCATTGCACCACTTGGATTAAATTAAGAAATACTTTTGATTAAAGTCGTAAAGGTTTGCACGAAATGGGTGATGACCTAAAGAACCACCCAAGAGAACGCTAAATCCTGGTTAATAAAAGCTCAACATTATTCGAACCCACGTCACCCATCAAAGATATGGGAATTTTTCTCACCAACATGTTGACTGATATATATATATATATACTTTGCAAAGAAAATAATAAAATTTGTACCCACATATGATGAAATACATCACTAACTTCTCATTTTTACAATTGAGGAAACTTGCTTCGCACTTCTGGTATTTCCGCAATGGCCACAATTTAATGTGAATTTATGGCAACCAAATGCAAACTGTTTTACAAGCGGCGTATTTGACTTTGCGTGTTGCGCCCAATAAAAATTTATAGCGCTGCTTCTTCGGCTGGAGATCAGAGAAGCGAAATTAGATGCGATTGCTGCAATTTGACTGTCGGCCATTTCTGTGGCATTGTGTCGGGTGCGGCTTTTGCGGTGCCGCAAAAATTGCAATAAAGTTAACTACGGCGGGCTGTAAAAATTAATATAGGAAGGGGTCGTAAATGTGGGCTCCATTCAAACCGCATCAACAATACTCCCACTGACATAAACTGGCATCGGTGGCATAAAGCTGGGCGCGTCAAAGAAGCGAATTGTTGGAACCTTGGAAGAAAATGAGATTGAGAGCACGTTTTTGGATTGGGATACATCTGCGGTGCATTTCTAGGGTACCTTCATGGGAATAAGCCAATAAACTAACCTAGAGCAGGTAGTCAAAGTTGAGATACATTTGGGGGTGATTTACACACACATTTTCTTATCTATAAATTTGTTAATTAAAAATTAAATAATTTATGAAGTACTAAAATACTTTAGATGGTAATTAATGAAGGTTTATGAAATTAATTAATAAAGAGACGACAACACTATTGTAAATATTTTCCTAGAAAAATACTTTATCGAAATGGTGCTTAGTGTGGCATCTACTTTCCATCTCCACAACTCCAAGCCCAATTCAAGTAAACTTTAGACCTACCGCGGCACCTACTGCCGTCAGTTCAAACTTCAAAAAGCTCAGTCAACTGCGCACACTCTTTCTCAACTCAACGTTTGACTTAAGTTTAAACTCCAGTGAAACTCCATACTAAAAAATGTAGAATTCAAGAATATTGATTGCTCACCCAGCTCCTTCCTTTTTTTGAATAGAACCAAACCCTTTGGGGCATTTGTGATAGTTTTGCCTCTCTGGCACCTCGGCAGCTTTGTGCACATGAGCCGACCACCTTTTCGTGCAGCGCGCTTCCAATGACTTTTCTGACTTGATTAACCCATCAACAATTCATGATATTTGTCGGCTGTGTTTGCGCTTGCTGGAGTTGCATCGTGGGGCTGCCCCCCACGCTTTTACTCATTCATGATACCCTTCGCCATTCACTGCACAGGCAGGCAATGTTGCAATTTCTGAACTGCATAAAAACGACATTTTTCTATGGATTTGGGAACCAGACTATACAGAGGGCACGGGAAAATATAGAACATGGAGAGGAATGGTACTTTTGTGGGACCTACTCGTTTGATGTAAAAATAAAAACAGTTTCAAACAAATCCACCAGAAAAAAAAGATTTAAATTTTGTTTACGCCAGTAATTCAAAGAATATTTTATGCTCTAATAAATAACTTATTATCCCGCCACATTTTCAATCAAAAATAACTCCCAAAGAAAGATGTTCAACTCCAAGTTATAAGAAAAATCCTATCCATCTACATGCCAATATCTCGTACATTTTCCCTCCTCTTCCTTCTGATAAGGTCCCCACTGTTAGAATTCTCTTGCAGCTTGATGCAGGAATGCGTTAGTGTATTTTGATTTATTGATTCCCTTATCGCATGTTATTATGTAGCCCCCACATCGTCTTATCATCATATAGATTGTTTTCTCTTCCTGGTTGTCTCGCGGCAATATCCGAATGATAATGATTTTTATCGAATGCCTCTTTCCAGCAGTCACATTCTGAATATGCTAAGAAAAGTCACGGGTGCGATATTGCGCGAATGCATTTTAGGGTAAAATTTAACACACCTCGAAGAAACTTTACTTCCTTCCAGCAGATCTGAAATAGGCGTGCACCTAATTTAAATTTACACGTAACTTGAAGGTATTTAGTCAATGAATGCAGCTGTAGATGAATAGCCTTTATACGGTCTTTCAAGATGAAGTTTTAGTACCTTAATCAACCACTGCTATTTTATTACATTTAGTTTAGTATTCTATCTAAGGGTTTAAATTATTTTTCGCTATTTAAAAAGCACTTGCAGCATTTGTTAGCATTACAGTAATTACAATCGTAGTCAGAAGAGTAATTATAAAATCAATACGGGATTGATCTTTGTACATGCCGTGCGCTTGCATTGCATGCGTGAGCTTTTTGCTCCTTGAGCTTCCTACTTTACACCAGAGTGGTGTTCATATAATGCCTGCACGGTAATTTCCTCCATATAGAACGCTGCACGAGGGTGAAATGTTGGTAAGACCATTGTAAATCCCGCATGATTCTTTTTGATTTCTACCGGATCGAGGCTATTTAAAGTGATTGCATGCGAATTGCAATGGCAAGTTCTACTTCACATCAATAATGTATGGATATTGCGAGTGTAACTTGATTGTTTCTTTTTGCAAATAGAGAGGTACACAGACAAAATAAAATAAAATTGAGAAAAGTGGTTTATTTCAAAATTAGAGAGGAATTTAATTGGAAAAGCTCCACAACAAAGAGGTAAACTGTAAAAATCATAAAAGTTTATAGTTAAAAGGTTGATAACAGCTTGGAAGAGATAAAGGTAATAATAAAATGGTTCTATGAGTTTTTAGTAATCGATTTGAGGAAACACAGTTTGTGAATGCAATGACTCAGCTGAAACTTGGGACGTACAGAAATGTTCATACTTCCGTCGTCAAGTTTCACGATTATACTTTACGCCTGGAAAATGTCATCTTAAATGTTAACGATGGCGATTTCAAAATGGCAAACGGAAATTTACGTAAACTCTCTATCATACTTTTCAAAACTCTTAAAATATTTCACAACTCAAATATTTCCATTTAAGTATCTTTCTACAGAATTGAAAAGATTTCAAACATTCACTATAAGAATAGTAATTAATATTTTCTAGATAAATAAATTTATTTTACTTCAAAACCTAAGGTATCTAAACGAATATAATTGATAAAACTTTAGAGTGTACATTGCTTAATAGTCATTTCTATAAAAGCTAAAACGATAACTGTACTACTTCTATAACTACAGTCATAAACGATACTATAAGAAGTATGTAAGTTTGAGCAAGGTGTAGTGGCTATCATGATAGTACGATGATAGTGCTATCATTAACTTTCATAGCAAGGCACAAAAATTGCTTTCAATTTTGCATAAATTTTAATGGATTTTTAAAGTGTATTTATAAATTCAACCCCAAGTAGAGAAATTCCTGCATTGCGAAAAAGCTAGCAGGAACTTATTTAAAAAGTGGCAACAACCGCAGTGAAACAGCACATTCTTCCTAGTGAACGTGTTGTAAAAAATTCACGATTATTTTTTAATATCACCTCAGAGTTCTCGTCAAAGCTTTGTTTGCCAGCGCAGTGAATGTGACTGAATAAAATATTATAAAAGCATCCCTATTTCAACAACTGCAATTTTCATTGTTGCTTAAATCATTTTATTTTCACCCAAGACTTTGCAAAGTACTTTTAGAAAGTGCTATGCAAAGCGGAATTGTGGTGTAAATTATACTCAAAATTGAAATATCGAGAAACGTAAATCACGCTGTAAATATAGATAATTGTAGTGGTTTGAATCCGAATTCTGAATCTGTAATTTTGCATTTATTCGAGTTAACCGAACGTGAAGCAGCCGGAAAGAGGGCTGCAAATGGAAATGAAATAGACTTTTGTGCTGAAAATTCCCGAATTATAATAGAGTGCTTAAAAACAAAGACGATAGCAATCGGTGGGGAATCTATTAGCGTGCATTTAATATCCAGATCACGTAGTTGCGCCGTCACGTTAGCGACGATATCGTGGCTCGTACAGGGGGCGGCAAAAAAGCCAAACGCATTAGATTAGTCGACGCGCAAAAACGTCCGACAGGAAATGTAATTTCGTTCGTCTAGCTACGCGCGCTGTTCGTACATGTTACACGATTCCGTCTTTTCTTGCGGCTTGGCACGAGCCGTCACAGACGTCTTGGGAGCTTCTTCTGCTACCGCCTGCCATGAAATGGACGACATTCGCACAAGTCGCTGGGACATTGCGCGAATGATGTTACGCACCGACGGCGGGCAAAAAGTTAAATCCTTTTAATGTTCGGAATCTTTTGTCCTCTCCTTCCGATCCGGCAATCGTTTAATCGAATTAACCAACGACTCTTTTCCGTTGTTCAATTCGAGCGAACATGACGATGGCTGTAATAAAAGGGATGTGCGCACCACAGCCGCCCCCTCAGCCTCTACGTGGTTTTATTTGACTATGTAAGGCTACATTTTACACGTCGCTTAATCGCATTTGCTACGTTTCAATTCAATTCAATTTGTGCCGCAAGTGAGAAAATCTAAAAATTCAAGATTTCAGGCGTAGCCGGAATAAAGGATCCAATATTTTCAGGTTGATCATTTATTTGTGACGTATATTGATCTCACGCTTTTTGATGTGTCTTCTTTGCCACGTTAAGGACCATTTATTGCGACACGTCCGCACCCACATTATCTCTCAGTCAAACACATTACATGCTTGCAGAAACCCACGATTCTCGAGTGTCTGCCGTCATCAATCCTGTCTCGATATTGAGCACAACATCCGATTAGACGACCTCAAACTTCGACACGATTTGCATCGGAACGACCGAGGAGAAGAATATTTTGTGTTTGTCAGTTTATATCTCAGAACCAAAATTTTTTGTTTTTTCATACTTGCTAAATTTATAAATTATTAAATAAAATTTATTCAAATGCGTTGAATACAGTCTAGATTCCATCACTTCATTGTATGAAACTTTGTTTGAAGAGACATCAAAGGAAAAAGAATCCTTTATTTGTCCCTGGCAATAATGTAAAGTACAAAGAGAAACTATTTTCGGCGTCATGGATGAGGGAATGAAGAAATCTGGAAAACGAGTGAAACTGACCGGGACGCATCGATTTGTCTCTTGGGTACCAAAACAAGAACTGATTGATATGCCCAAGGAGCAAGGGTCAGCCCTTGATAAATTGATCTTTCAAAAAAAATATATGTTTTTGCAGATAGGCAATTTTCACACATGCACCGCATAATTATTAATGATTAGCTTAATAACGGATTACAGAGGATTGAAAAATGAACCAAATAAATATATAATAATAGACTGAAATGTGTATTATTTATAAATGGTATTAAACATTCAGTTGTTTGCAATTTATTGGATTTGCTGTGTTTAATTTTTAATACTCTAATATAACACAATAACAGTAATGCTATTCAACGAACATTATTCAGTAGTAAATATTAAACTGGTTTTATAAATGTGAATATGTTTATTTAAAATAATCAGTTTTATGCCATTTATAACAGTTAATTAAATTTTGTCAGTGGACACATTGACAGTTTGACATTTTCATCGTTATTATGCAGCGGATTGTTGAATTTCCTATATTTAATGATCGGAAATGAAGCATGTGTTCATTGCACTTATCTAATGAACTCACTAGTAGTAAGTACGCAAACTGCATACTTATGAACAAAACGTGTTGAATTTCCACAGAGTAGCAGTTTGCACCTGAGTACTAAGTTTAGTCCTGAAACTACGAATTCATTCGGTAACTCAGACTGGTGGTTCATTAAGCCACCTATTAATTACTACAGATTCACGTGCGCTAATTTTCCGTTGACTTATCTATGCGTTGTTATTTTCCAATAAAGAGAGTCACAGACATTTGCATTTGTAATTCCTGCTTGGTGCTGAACAGAATTCGATTCCTGGATGGCAATGTTGGGAAGAGGGATATGTTAGTGGAGTATTTGTTGCAGAAGTAATTTTACCATTCGTATAGGGGTGAGCGAGAATAGAATGAATCAAGCGTCGCGATGCCATTAATAAAGTCGTACGTGTTGCGCAATTAACGACTTTCATGGGGCGGAAGGGTTTATTTGGGCGAAAAAGCAGCGTTACGCCATCGTGCGTCAATTGATCACAGCGGGGCGCGGAAAAATACACGAGATTAACGAGATGAACGAGATTCATCTGTGCACATCAATGGACTGACAATATTTATAGAGTTCCATTTAAAAAAAGGGCTTTAATTTAACACATTCCGAATACCAACAAATATTGCTATATACAATAAGAACAGAGCTAAATAGTGGAAAACAACAATATAATACTTGTTTATGTAATTCCTTTATTAGATTGTTGTTTGAAATTAGAAGCAATTCTGGAAACATATGCCAGCTAAATTCTGAATCTACCCAGTGCAAATGTGCTTGTCCAGTGACATTTCCAAAACCGCCAATAGCAATTTAACTCCGCCAACTAATTTAGGCGAAGCCCCTAAACCTATTATGCGCACCATCATGCTGATTAAAAAAGAAAGCAATGCTGTGATTGCTCCAAACTATTCCAGGACGCAGTCTACTGACCATGGTCCTTTTGCTGACCACTTCAATACTAGAGTAGTGGTGTAGTCAACTACGTCTACAGGATCTAGTTGAGATTAAACTCTAAATCCAGCGGGATTCCTAAAGGAGATTCTTTTTTGGTGCTTTAATAAGATGTGAAAGAAGACTGGAAAGTGAGGAGTAAATTGAGATCCGAGTCAAATTTTATTAAATTCCTGCAGTGTGCACCACCCACCTCATTTTTTCAATATTGAGAAATTGTTGTAAATTAAATGTATTATTTTAGTAAATTACCACGCAACAACATCCATTAACTGTGTTTATTATTTCACTCCAGCTATAATGTCACCCTTCACATCCTCTCAACCAAGTAGTTATCAAAACATTGTTGTTTGATTCAACGCAAATTGCTTGCGTAAACCATGCACTTTCCTCCTTAGCATTTCCACCAACAAGGAATTGCAATCTAATAACAACTCGCCGCATGTTTCAAGCAGGAAACGATTGCAATACACGAATCCTCGCCAACAAAACGCCCAACCTTGTAACTCAATCTCAGCACTAATTTCGTATTTATTTCCTAGTTATTTTCTATTTAGCAACCCTGTTTACACTGCATGTGCTCGATAACTTGAGACTAGCTTATCGATGTAATATGCCTGTTAATAAATGGATATTACGTTCGCAAAGTGCAGGCAACTGCAGAAAATTACTTCACTGGAGCTCTAATTACATGATAATAATTTATTGTTATTGAAGTTGTGTAGAATTGTTATCATTTATCATGAGGCAGCACTGAGAAAAGTTTGTTGCAAGTTTTTTGTTGCGTTGTGGTACCTCAAGTAAACTCAGAGTAAATTTTCCTGAATAGTTGAGAATAAATCCTTAGGGGCGACAACCACAGAATACACTTTTGTTGGAAAATTGTCGGCAAAACGACCTCACGCACTTTACCTGTCCACGTGAAAAATACTCCCGCATCAAATATTTAAGGTATCGTTTCATGCCGAGGTGGATGCCAACGACACAATGCTTCAACATACCCATAGAAAATGCAATTTCCCTTTTCATGTGAACACATGCTCAACATTACTAAATTTCCATATTTATACTCCAACTCAAACTCCCAAGCTGATAAGGACTCCTCAGGCAAACTATATCTAACACATATCACATAATTTGATCTTGAACACATTTACTACTAGTTTTGGTACTATCTCAATTTCAATCTTGATACTAAACCCTATAGTAGATAGAATTCCTCACTATTTATTTTGAGTCCTTTAAACTTCCTAATAATGTCAATTTAGTCTCTACAAACCACAGGTCGTAGTAATAGATTATTAGTTTTTACCTGAGGCCGCAATTTCCTGCTATATTACACATTCCAAGAACAATAAACATAAATTAATTTCATCAGACAGGTCGCCTAAAGGAGATAAAGTCGGGGAACCCACTTCAGGACATCTTAATCCTTTAGGGACCACTCATAATACATCCAGTTGGTTTCCACCCGACTGCATTAGAATACCTCCGGACAAAAACATATTCATCTCATGCGAGAACTTAATATCTTGATAAAATTTAGTACTATATTTATATTACATTATATATGGTTTTGCAAAAGCCTCATTATTTATATTAAACATTGAACTGATTAATGGCGCTGATCTTCACTGCAGTAACATTTTATTCACCTGCCATTACCCAGACTGGATATTCCCAACTCAGCAATAAAATTGTATATTTATGTATATTTACAGCTTTTGGTATAAAGCGTTTAAAGGCAGAGTCATAATGAAATGCAATTCTGCGTTGCGGCGCGCTCTTTTGCTGCCCGGCGCCTTCACATTACTCGTCTGGGTAATTATGCTTCGTGGTTAACATCCGTCTGCGCGCAGTCAAAGCCCCTTCCGCGTTTAATTGCGCTTTAAATTTGCAGCGAAAGAAGTACGCGTGTTTATTTTGCGAGGATATTTATGCGGGCTAGTTGGAATTAAAGATTCAGAACGGACTGCGTTGGCAGGGAGAGAGAGAAAGAAAGTGGCGGTGACCAACCACCATGAAATTGAGTGGAGCAGACAGAGTATAAGCGACATACATACAACATAGAAACGAATAAATAATTTGCAAACATTTGAAAATAATTTGAATCTCATTCAAATTCACACAAATATGGTTATGTTCTTATGTGTATTGAAATTTTTTTATAGTTATTTCTAAATACAGACAATTTTAGAATAAAATACTTGGAAATTTTTTTAAATCTAATTCTAAACAAAAGATATATTGCTATTTTTAACACTTTCCTAATTGCGTTCCTTTTTTTTAAATTTTGTTTTTCTCTTCTGCTGTTAATTTCAACGTTCACTTTCCTGTGTCCTAGTCATGTACATTGTCTAACAATCCAAATACTTCTCTTGCTTATTTCTGTTAATACCAGATTGTTTATATTGTTTGCTTTAATTGTTTTGTTCGCTTGTGTCCCTCCCGGAATTGTCAGCCGTTATCGTCAGAATTACTTTTTCCACGTGCAAACTTTTTCTCTCACTGCGCACGGTCCCACTTTCGTTTACAAAACACATCGACCGACCGGATTTGTTTATTACACCTATTACATTCCGACAAGCGTTGCTGTTCTTGCAAACAGCTCTGCAGATGATATTAGTAAAGAACTTTATTCAATTGCGTTTATTTTTACGCTGCTTTTGCTTCTGTTTTTCGCTAGTTTTCAAACGCTAAAGTAGTCATTTACGCAAATAAGTCTTTTTTTCTCAAACTGTCTTTAAACATTAAAAACTTTTTCTTGTATTTTTAAAACAGTTCAATCTTATTCTGGAATTTTTGCCGCAGTTCAATTACAATTTGATAGCAGCTGTGACAAAAATCAACAAATGGTCCTGCTATTGAATTTCTCATAACTTGAAGAAATAATATTTTCACGCTTGAAAATAATTTAATGAAATTAATTTGATTCCTGCAAGAGGAACAGTTTGTGAAGAAAATCGAAGTAAATATTTTCACAGCTTTGGAGGAAACTGGCAGCCAACGCGACGATTTCCATCGAGATTTGTCGCGCTGTGCAAATATTTTAAAATGGTTTTGGTTTACCGAATAACGACAACAATTCGTCTTTTTGTCGAGTCTAATATGCTGGGGGTTCCGCGCTCCAAACGCGCACAAGATCAATAAAATCAACCCCCTTTTGTTCTCGATGTCTCAAAGCGAAGATTCTCTCGCCTTCCCGAAAGCATTGCTACTGTTTTATCGTCCAGGCACATTGGTTTTGTATTATTTGGCTCTATTCAACACAGAGAAGTTGAAATGCTTTACATACTGAGTCCTAAAAGCGAAATTCAAAACTCACAAACACAAATATAACACACAAAGTTTTAAAAAGTTCCACTTAATTTAAATGCTTTTCTTTGTTATAATATTCAGTGTGTATTGTACGAGTACCGCAATATACTAATCTAAAACTCATCTTTTTGCCAACAAACTATGGTTTAATTAAAACGCCAAGTGCTCACCTGGGAGTAGCCAAAGCTCGCCAGACGCGCCAACCTAATTCAAGCCACTTAATTTGCACCGCTAATGAGTTAGAAGAAGATTATTATTATTTATTCGCTGCGCGTTTCCGACGAACACCTAATTGTTATTTCTGGCCTGCGGTTCTCTCTAACAGCAAGTGCAGATTGCAAAAGTGTGATACTCACTTTGAATTCGTACTCATTTCCACATAAAAGTAGAACACTCGCTGCTTTATACGCTCTTTATGTAGATTTTTTTAATTAAAAGTGTTATAATTGGACTATTAATAATTGGCGCGGTCTTCCTATTGCACCTTAAGATTAACCCTGGGTTTGATTAAAAAATCCAGCTCTTCTATGTTCGCACCAAGTTTTTCACTCTTTTTATCACAAATTTGCCGTTGCAGGCACAACTCCCAGTAGATTCTGCTTTTTAATACATAATATATTATCGCAGCGTATGAAAATCTTGGCACCATTTTGCAGCGGAAAAGAGTGCCGAGCAAATGCTCTTATTTTACAGCTGTGTTTTTATTTATGATATTTACGATATTGCAACCTTATTGCCTGCTTTGTCATGCAAAATTGCAGAAGCACGGTTTGATCATCTGTGCAAGTTTTCTGTAACTTATTACTACTCTACTTTTCTTGCATTTTAGAGGGATAGAAAAATGTCAAGGCTTTGGAGACTCGTAAAGATTTCCCCGCTGAGAAAACGTCAATGAAATATTCTGTGAAAAATTACTGGCTACTATTTGGATCATTGTCGATCCATCACCAGTTTACTTGACAACTGGAAAAAACCTGGAATTTGGAGACATTGTCACCAGAGCTATAATAAGAAGAGAAGAATGGACGTGATTGATTTGAGGAGTGTTGGAAAAACATTTTGCAAAAAAAAACTTTTTTTTTTGATATTGCAACTTGAAGTGACAAAGTAAAACTCGTTAACTTCCCGGAGCAATTTTTACTGAAAGAATTTGGATTGCCAAGTTGAATAAATAGACTTTCTCTTGGGAAGGTGGTAGATAATTCGCATTCGCCGCGTGGTCTGGCAAATTTCGTGCGTCCCAAGTGGTGGCACGCATTATTACATCAGCGTCAGTTTTCCCTTATCTGCTCTACCCTTTTGCGCCCTGGTTTGCTTTCCATGTCAGGCAGAGCATAACGACGAATATGTGCAGCGACGCGGCACGTTTTGTCGTAATGTATGCATTCAGCGAAAAATAAAACAAACAGCACCGATTTCCACAAACAGCTTGTTTCGATATCGCAGACATTTGCCAACAACTTGGTACTAACTTCTTGCGTATTCACTGAGTCGAGTGATAGATCGGCAGCGGAAAATAACAAAAACATTGAAATGGAGCGACTGGAAAATAAACGCAATAAACTGAAAAAGTTCAAAGTTAGACGTAACATGTGAACAATCCGTGTAGCTGCGAGTTATTCGCAACTCGTTCGCGCTCGACATGTGATGATTTAGTATGAAAGTTTCGGGTTGCATTTTCGTGACATGGACCAAAAACCGGAGTGTTGAGGAGGGTTTTTTCAAGTGTTGAGCGTTGGGAGATTATCCAGTATCGGTATGCCTCAACATGCGCTAACTACAATGGGTGCTGCGTGTTTGCGAACAGCTTAACACCCGTGAGCTGCTATTCAGCAGACGTAATGGATTTTGATTTCATACACAAAAGAGTATGCTGCACAGAGCAGGAGGAGTGAAAAGAATGCAGTATTTCTTTTATTGGAAAATCTACTGCAAAAAGACCCTCTTCTCTTTGTACAATGCAAAGAAAACACAGAGGATGTAGTCCTGCAGAAAGGAGAAGAGAAGAACAATGGACGTGTTATAACTTGGAAAATCAGTGCTACGAAATTAAGTCTTATTCCGACTTCTGGCTAAAGCTATTTTATATTATTATGGTTGATACTCAGATCAGCAGGATTGACTTTGACGATCTTTTGTTATGAAGTTGATGAAATGAAACCAGGATACTTTCGCACGACTAATTCATAACATTGCGTCGTAGTAATAATATATTTACAGGCCTGGATGCACTCTAATCCTTAGGGCGAGGTCATAAATTACGCCTGCAGCGCGTCCCTCTGAAATTGGCGAACCCCTCATTGCACACGCCTGCCACTCTCAACTGCATGAGCAGCGGGAGGAAATAACGACGCATTCCAAAGTGTAGAAATGTCTTCATTGCAAATGCAACTGTTTGCCAACTTTGATCATTTCTACTATTAATTCTCATAAAATGTCGCTTTCTCTAAAATTTACTCAAGCAAAACAAACAAAAAATGTCGCAAAAACCTAATATTCTGTAAAAATCAACTGAATATCCTTGATTTGTCATTTATTGTTCTATGCTGTTTCACGCTCCTGATGAAACTCTATTCATAGGTCGCTGTTTTAAAACATAAAAACGCAAATTGAATTTGTTGGCCAGGAAATTGCAGACTATTGTTTTGTGCAAGTTTTCCAATTTATGCCATTGGCAAAGTTGGTTAACTATAACAATCCTCAGCGTTTCCCACTGACGTGAAACCTTTGAATCAACGACCCATTGTTCTTGTCCGTCCAGCGAAAGCCCAAGAGACTCCTTTGTCGCTGCAATCTGTTCTTCCGTAGGACGTGTATTTTGCTACATTTCCTCAGCCTACTTGCAAACTAACCCACCCTTTTTAGGTAGTCGTCTGGATCAAATACTACTAAAAAAACGTTGCAAACAGTGTCATTGACGAGCCATCCAAAAGTTTATTTTAAAAAGTTTCAAATAGAAACTTTATCCATGGTAACATCCAACATATTATAAGTTTACCTCATATCTTTTAATTTATGCCTTGTTTATAAAATCAATATTTTAAAACACTGCCGGTCCATTACCCCTAGAAGTAGGGGTACAGTATTCTAGTGTCCATGAGAAGTTGTTATCGTGGGGTAACTTACTAATTTGGTCTCATGAGACGTCCCAAACGTGGGACGTGACTTATTATAGAAGAAAGCCTCTTCTCCTGTTTAATGTCGAGCAGAGTTCTATGATAATACTCTTGGAACATGACTTTCTACCAGACGGTGGTTTACTACTGGCGTATCTTATAGAGATACATTTTTAATTTTCATATTTTACTTTACATTCCCTTCTAGGCCTTAAAGTGCAAAGATAGAAATAGAGATGGAAAGTTATCAATGACAAATGACATCATTATCACGAAACATTTGCTTGATTCAATTAAACGTCTACCTCGTAGAATTAAAAGTTGAGTTAGGGGTGATACCCTTGTGTTTTTAGACATTACACAGTTGCAAGGGAAAGGAAAAAGTGTGGAAAAAAAGAAATTACAACTGCATTTCATTCAACTTTTTCAACAACTTCAAGTTAAGTTAACTAAGTTTCCTGACAAGATCTGTGAATAGGTGCACTATATATTTTGTTTCTTTCCCCTTAATGAGGAATATTGTGTAATTCCTATTTAATATTTTCTATTTCCTACTTTGTGCTGTTTGGAAATAAAGTGATCATAAAACAAGTTACTACTTTTCATGACGACGAGAGAGCTGTCTAAATGCCAAAAGCACGCAGACTCTAATGAAATTAGTACATGCGCTGCAAACAAACTGGAAAATTGAAAATTTTATAAACTTTCCTCCTCGCGTGGCGCGACACATTCATTCCAGTCTGGCTGCAATTTTCATGCGCTCGCTCACCACGTATATTTGGCATTCTTGGCACACATCCGGACACTATCGCAAATTTCCGCCCCCGCCTTGTCGCTGCATTCAGCTCGAATATCCGCCTAAAGCCGCCTCTAATACATATTTACTTCGAGACGAATGTTTATGCACCTGTTCTGCGCGCGACGTAAAAAAGTGCATTAAGCCAGACATATGGAAGTCTCGCTTACATGAATATATTTGGGTAGAGGCTTTTCTTTCATTTTCAAAAAGAATGCAGCTAAAGACATAACGCAGAGTGCATATTTTATGAAGGTTTCAAGGATGCAATCTGCTTTAGCATACTCCTAGATGTACTATAATTTAAAACTGAAAATTTCACACCTTTAAAAATTACTTTTCTGGTTATAGTTTTCCAATAATTTTCCAGTGTTGGAGTAGCAGTGATGTCTTGTCAAACCTCCAACAAGACAAATGTATTTCCAACTCACTAGTTGCAAATTACACACAGGAAAAACCTTGTTTTTTCGCAGCAGATGGATTCATACAAACACCCTACTCAATTTCAGTTGCATTCCAGTACATCAGAAATGTTTCACTTTGAAATGCACTCTTTGGAGCGTGGAAATGCTCAAAACTGGAAATGTAAACACGATTTTCACAGATCCTTTATTCACAACCCTGCTGGCATTCTCTACGTTGAAATAAATTACCAGAAAACTGTGTAATGACATCAGGGAGACAACTAACATGCATATTAATGTTCCAAGTGTGTACCGAAAATGTAAAGCTATTTGTATAACACACACTTACCTGAATCTACAATCAACAAGAACATGTGAAGCAAAGTTATGAGGAAGATAAATGATTGAAAGGTAAAGTTACACTAAAATTTAATTCTTATTGTTTTATTCTACTAATCTAAGACACTTTTTGGGGGAATTAATGTACTAGACTTATGTCTATCAAACAATCCCAACTTGAATTCGAGTATCTTTAATGCTCGGCAGGATAATACGCGATAGTTTGGCGTCGGATTTGTGACTGATCTCGTCTGGTAGAAACTTTTCAGATTACACAAATTCGCTTTATTCTTAATCGTAACTGCAGGAAGTAGGATAAGGAAATAAGATCTTGTCTTGGTGTTCCAAGGAAGTAAAGTCATCCTCGGCTGACTTTATATTCCAACATTAGTTAAGCTTGTATGTAGATCATTACATCTTGTGGTGGTATCTATAAACTGCCGCATAATTACCCTGGTTGCGTGCGAGTTGCGTTTTGTACCCACCACAATTTCGTCTAATTGGATAGATGAACCCATAACGTCATCAAAGTTACGCAGCCCACGATTAGCTCGATAATGTGATTGCGGCTTATGCTGTTGCCCCTCAGGCATACCAACTATACACTGGGGTGTGCAACATAAAAATTGAGTGAATTCACGCTTTGTAATTAATAATTTTTTAATGGTGTTGTAGAAAATTACAGACTTTTATTGACTTACAATATTATAATTATATAGCTCTCTTCATTAGGACACTTGTTCCATGTTGTGATTTGACCTTTTGGTTTAATTCTTGATTATGCTATAGAACCAGTCTCTGTTCATGCTAATATGCAGAGTGTTGATAATGTCGAGCATGAACAGGAAGCTATTTTGGCTACAGCACTGTAAGCAGATCATCTCTAGCTAGGGTTGAACGCTTACAAATATGATGATGCTGCTGTGTGGGAGTTATATTTGTATTGCTTGCTGCTGGTAATATTTGCTGGACCATAGCAAAATGATGTATTACAGCATATAAACCCTAAACTAAAGGTAAATAATGCACATGGAGGTAATTTTGCTAATTTGCACACACAGGAGATAAAGTTGCAAACACGAGTAGAGTCGTTTGAGCTTTGACTTTGATTTGGACATCAAACACATTTAGTTTCCTAGGACTATCTAATAAAGTTTGCTGTAGGAAACAAGATAATTCGGATGGTATAATTTGAGGTGATTTGTGTTTTACTTCTACATTTTCTTTTGGCTCCTTTGACTTGTTATCTTTGGTCCAGCCTTTGGTCCAATTCAGATACCTAACTTTGCGCTTCTGGTTTCCTATTTTTCCTTTTTCTGAGAAAGTATTGACAAAAACAGCCAGTTTGATAACATATCAGGGCATTTTGTAACTATATCAACGTCTGTTTTTATATTTGTAGTTTGTTTGCTTTTTGCATTCATATTTTAATGGAAAACAAGAAGATATTCTTTATTCAAGTGGAATCACGCATAAAATATACAATTCAATATCTTGAAAGCTTGCTTTGTGCTAAAGTGAAAATGGACATGAAAAACAATAAACACATTTATGCAACATTTTTCACTTCTTCGAGATCCATTTTGAATATATCAGAATGTTGACTTTCTGGTTCTGAATATTTTATGTGATATTATGTAAGCATCTGAATTTTCATCATGTTTTTTTCCTTATAACTTGAGTATTTATCTGGTTGATAAAAACTTTTGTTTTGAGAGCATTTGCATTGTCATGATAAAGTCTTTCAAATCAGAATAATGAAGAATGTTCGTTGGTGGATGATTAATAATTATCCAGTGTGTGCCACACCAAGTTGGTACATAAAAAAGACGCTCGTAAACTCAGGAGCGATCGAATTGGTCCGCACGATAATAAATTCTCGACTATAAATCCGATTATTGTTGGCGGCGCACTGCAGAAGGGAGGCGGTAAGGAAAAACGCGCAGCATTACAGCGCTATTATATTTGCGTCGAGAAGCTACGCTTGTATAATGTGGACATTTGTTTTCTCGTTTATAGACATGCGATAATCATAAAATATAATTTGTGTAATGGAATATGTTGCATTACAACTAAATTTTTATTATCTACTACTACTTTTTATTACAATACTTACTTAATTACTTTTTTGTAAGCAAAATGTTAAGAGGAATTTATTTTTTAATCAGTGTTTAATTAACCACAACCAAAACAGAGAATTAACTTTATTTCGTTTTCCTCAAATTGAATTCCAAAGCATTGAGATTCTAATTTGACGCTGGGAAAATACAACAAAAAAAGTTGCATCAGAAACAAAGGACTTTGATTCCTCTCATTGGCAGAGAATGGAGGCAAAGTAGGCGATGTTGCTCATTTGATTGTTGCAGGAGAACTCTAATTACGCGAGTTTGGACTAGGGCGTAAAAAGTGGGGAATGAGATGTCTTTCAGGGCGTAATCAGTGGGGTTGAAGCAAACTAATTGCCAGCCGAGACAGGATTTAATGTAGCAAACATCGGTTTCGACTTCTATTTTGCTTTACTTTTGGTGGCCGTAAGGTCATTACTGTCCAGATAGAGAGGATGTCTAAATAAAACTTTTACATTTATTCAAATTAAAGCTGTAACAAAAATTGGCAATATTTAAATTTGTTGAGAAATATTAAAATCCAAATAATTTAAATTATGCAGAGGGTTTTATCTTGGAAATATTGGGAAAATGCACAAAACTGATGGAAGTAAACTACGATAAAAATCAAAGAGCGAATAAATGCAAAGATTGTATCATTTCGAACCATTTGTGCCAATGCAGGCGTTTCACTATGCAGAAGAAGAACGACATCGTTGGAAGGCATAAAATGTGCGTTTCCTTCTAAGAGCAACCCCCGTTGCATCCCGTGTGTTTTACACTTTCTTTCAATATTCCTAAAATGTGATGGTTTCAAAAACACAGTCCAATACAAAAGAAAAAATTTTTTACTAATAATTAATATAATATTAATATAATAATAAAAATGTAAACACACCAAACGCAGCAAATTATTGTTGTTCTAGAAGCTATACGCTTATACCGACCTACAGATACTGACCATGTCCGTGTAATTCTAAATCGATCCAGCCAGATTGAGGAGAGGTAGTTGCTCACTCTATGCGGAAACTGAGTACAATTTTATATAAGCAGCACCTATTAGATTTTGCTATGCCTCTGATATGCCGACATACATTATGGGATGTTTTTTGGGTTGTCCAAGTGCAAAATGAGTATAGTGAATGTTAGAAACTGAAACACTATTTCTTGCATGGGTCTCAACCATTTTGAATGGATATGCATATTTATATAATAATATTATTATAAAAAGAAAAAGCGTTACCTCCCCAAGATCTGTTCCCAATAACAATAGACATGATAGCATGCCTATGCTTGTTTAGTTTGATATAATACATCCTGTTATAGAACTTTAGATTTGTAACACTTCATTAGACTTGATTTAGAAAAAACACGAGATAGGTAGCACCCATTTCTATGCAGTTGGACTGAAATAGTAGTTAGAGAGGAAAAAACTGAATTACTATATGTTTTTGATTTAATTTTTTCTGGACGTAGAGATACGTAAGATAAAAGAGATATCAATACGCATTAATAAAATACTATCAAATTCCACAATAAAATACGCCAAATATATACTGAAGTATTGCAGTATCAGTTCGGTCTTATCATTAGATGAGAATTGAAATTTAACGGAATGAATAACGCAATGTCTACGTCTCTGGAATGTCCCTACCAAATAATTCTACTACTGCATCCAAATTACCAGTAATCATGTATTTTACTTACTGCTTTCTTTAAAAAACTGGTGAACCCATTATAATGCATGCCATCTTTGAAATAATTATATCTGGTAGGATAATTACAACATTGTACATATTTTATTAAAGATTACGCTAGTGCAGTTTTATTTCGGTAGAGATTTTTTTGATGATAATAAAATTTACTAAAATTCTACAAATATTAGGATCACATAAAGTGGCAGAGTTAACCAGCACAATAATAACAATGCTGCATGTAGATAAATTCCAAATAAACACGCCCCATGCCTTCTACCAAATTTTTATGCTAAACCTGCCTGTGATTTTACCTGGGTAGTACCTGTCATATTTAGCTATGCTCCTGATACGCGTCTGAACATTGCGGCCTTTCTGCACTGCTGTAAGACCGTTTTAGTTCGTTTAAACTCAACGTTGGCATGGAGTGCAGCACAACGCAAAGTTTTTGTAAAAAAATGATGCCAAAATATATTTGATGGACTTAATATTCTAGTTTAATTCGCCATTTTACATAGATGTACCTCCACCATATAAAAAACACATAACACTCTATGTTGCTAGTAATCCCGCCTACTTGAGAACCACATCAAGCTATCTTAATTCATCTCAATAATAAAGCAATAACAAATAGAATAGCGATGATTGGCTGGTGTACAATGCTTATCCACTTATAGCACCGGTTCTTGATCCAAAGTGGACCATGCATAACGTGTGGAACTAATTAAGAAATGTGTATCAATTAGTACCAGGGTCAAGGGAATAGAAAAGACAGTCCAGTTTAATTTTTTGAACATTTTAAAATAATAATTATTTGAGATAACATGCTAAGTTTATATTATAGTTAAAATGCTTCACTATTGGATCTGTTTGATCCAATAATCAGATCTATATTTATCACAGACCTTTCAAGTTGCAAAACATAGTCATCACTAGTATGCATAATACATTTACTCTTGTACTTCACCAGATTTATCCGTCCCGTGTAATTATTGTTACAAGTGTTAACTTTACATATAAAATCTAAAGTTAAAAAATTAGTAACTCTATCTCTATTTAGGTATAAATGCTAGCCTTGTTTGACTTAGGATCTTAGATGTAAACTGGGATGGACCCATCGCCACCTCCCAACAATAATATCAACCTGTTACTAAACTTTAGTTTTTAAAGGTTTGACAACACTTGATGCAAAAATAACAAGAGACAAGTAGAACCCAATTCTTTACAGAATGACTGCAATAGATTAATATGAATAGTGTACAATAATCCTTTAAAATTTACAAGTTCAGTGACAGAGCGCCTTTGCATCTTTAGATCGTGTTCTTTATTCCACTAGTTGTACATCATGTGAGTTGGGCCTCCTACAATATTAGTACTGCAGAGCGCTTGGTCTTATCAGCAGATAACAATTGGAATGCGGCGAATTGAATATCAACAATACTATCACACCGCAACCCATTGCCTTTAGATTTTGCTATTCTCCTGATACACTGATGCAAACTACAGCCTTCCTCCACACTAATATGAGGCATTCTTGGTTACCTTATTATTGGTTACCTATACTGAATCAACCTAGAATGTTCTAGCCATGCTTCTGATTACTACTCAATTTTACAACATTTTTACATTGCTCTTCCAAACCACATTAACCACTCCTAATTCGTCTTAATAATGAACCAATAACGAATAGAATAGCGATTTATGATTGGCTGGTATGCAATACATATCCACTTATGACCCCAAATTTTGACCCAAAATGGACCATGCATAATCTGTGAACCAATTAAGAAATATGTATCAATTAGTATCAGCGTCAAGGAAATTGAAAGGACAGTCTAGTGTAATTATATAAGCATATTTTATTCAGTCGCTTTCAGTTTGTAGGGTGATATTAATGGACATTAGTAGAATATCAGGAGTACAAGAAATTTCAAGAAGGTTTTGCAATGGAGGTAATATGTGGCTCCTGTGAATCCAAATAGAGCGTCCCACAATTCATGGCATATAGTAGAAAAAGAACACTGTATGTAGATGAATAAGTCTCTCTCACTAAACTTGCAAAGTTTAAAGGATTGTTGTACACTATAAACAAATGACTATTTCACTCCAACGGCAAAAAATAGGATCGGGGC